>RJWJ010019567.1:16587-30223 GCA_004363605.1 Indri indri | reverse complement strand
ATGTTCTTGGGCTAGTCTCTTTCCTTCTCTGAGCTTTAGCTTCTACATCTCTAAAATGAGGGCTTTGGACCAGATCAGTTATTTTAAAGCTTTTCTTTTTAAAGCAAAAGAACCTTTTTGCACACAAAATCTCATGTGAAATATGAAACTAATAGAAGAGCTATACAGGTTGAAGTGGGAGGTAGCAGACACAGACCCTTTTTGTAGAGTACCAGAGTTATTTTTAAGAGTTTGGTTATTTTAGTAGTGGTTGTTATTTGGTGGAGAGGAGAATTGAGCAAGACTTAGGCATGATATAAAGCTACCCAGACAGGAAATAGGCCCCAGACTGGCCCTAAACACTGAAGAGGGCTACTTGTCTAGTCGTCATTCTTTAGGCATCAGAGAGCTGATGACAAATGTTTGTTACATTTATATGTTTGGGGCACCTCCACTCCCCAACAAAGGAGGAGTATTTTTACCTAAGAACATAAAAAAGAAAGAAAGAAAGAAAAGAAAGAAAGAAAGAAAAAAGGTAAAATTCATATTAATAATTGAGCACTATAGTCTTTTTAAAGCTATTTCATGGATATTCATTCATTTAATCTTTACAACTCTCTGTAAGGCAAGTAGAAATATTTTTATTTCCACTGTGCATATGAAGAAATTGAGGATTTCATAGCTATCTTTGCAACAAGATATAAGTGGAATAAAGAGGCCAATTAAATGACAGGAAGAATTGAGGAATAACCTTTGAAGAAAAAGACTGCAAAAAGTGCATTTAAGACAGTAGAGTGCATTGAGGAAGCAGAACAGGCAGAGAAACAGCAAGTTCAAAGGCCCAGGGAGCTGAACATATATATTGCAACTAGGAAATAAGGAGACTCCACTGTGTATTATGGCATTTGCCAGTGTGAACTAGTTGCCTCATATAGACTAAACATATGGAAAGTTCCTAATTTGGTGAAATAGGGAGTTTTAAAAGAATTAGAGAAAACTCTGGAGGAAGGGAAGGAGACAGGGAGGGAGAAAGAAAAAAGTTTGGGCTGGTGTTTATTTAATTTTATGCTTCAAGATTCTATATTTTCTGGAAAACCAACAAGACACATGTTTGAATTTAGCTTTTTAAATTGCAAAGTTAAGTACATGTTATTTTGGATTCTGAGTCCAAACATTTGCTTGGTATTTTCCACACATCTTCTCTGCTCCAATTGGAGCACATCAAAGTCCTGGTTTCACTTGATGCTGGGCAGGCTTTCTGTTGAATACCGTCTGGGTTTTTTTTTTTAAATGCCACCAGGAAGATGATATTGCGGTCTTGTGAAAAACAGTGGAATTGACTTGGGCTAAGAGGAGGTGGTAGAAAATCTGGGAGACTAAGGAAGAGGCAGCATACCCCTGTCCCACGTCAATCCCCAATCATCTCCAGTCTATTAAGATACTCTTTTCCTAACCAATCCTACGCTTACATCCCCACCTCACAGTACATGCTGCACACAGCATCCAGATTTCTCCTTTTAAAATGAGAGATAATTTCATTTCCCTATTGTCAATCCTTCAGTGGCTTACCACTCATCCCAAATAAAGTCCAAAGATTTTCCTACATTGCTCAAGAGGCCTCATGTGATCTGGCTCCTAAGTTGCTCTGTTTGTTTATTGTCTAACATTCTTCTCCTCTCTCACTCTGCTCTAGCACCTTGGACTTTCTGCCATTCCTTTGACACCTAGAAACATTTATTTCCTTAGGGTCTTTTCTGTTCTTTCTGACAAGATTTCTGATTCTAGATTTTCACATGTGTTACCCTTTCCCTTCGTTTAGGTCTGTCAAAGAATAAAACAATGTTGATTCTACTGATCTGTGAGCATGATGTGTTTTTCCATTTGTTTATGTCATCTGTGATTTTTTTTCCTAGGTGTTTCATATTTCTCTTTGTAGAGATCTTTCACCTCCTTGGTTAAGTATATCCCTACATATTTTATTTTCTTTGTAGCTATTGTGAATGCTATTGAGTCTTTGATTTGACTCTCAGCTTGACTGTTATTGGTGTATTGAAATGCTATTGATTTGTGTACGTCAATTTTGTAACGTGAGACTTTGCTGAATTAATTTATCAATTTCAGGAGACTTGGTGGAGTCTTTGGGGTTTTTTAGATATAAGATCACATCATCAGTGAAAAGTGATAGTTTAACCTCCTCCGTCCTGATTTGGATACCCTTTATTTCTTTCTCTTGCCTGACTGCTCTGGCTAGGACTTCCAGCACTATATTGAATAGAAGTAGTGACAGGACACCTTATCTTGTTCTAATTCTTATGGGGAATGCTTTCACCTTTTCCCCATTCAGTATGATGTTGGATATGGGTTTGTCTTATATGGTTTTTAGAATTTTGAGATATATTCCTTGTATGCCTAGTTCATTGAGGTTTTTTATCATGAAAGAGTGCTGGATCTTATTGAATGCTTTGTCTGCATCTATTGAGATGATCATATGGTCTTTGTTTTTGCTTCTGTTATGTGGTGAATCTCATGTATTGATTTATGTATGTTGAACCACCCTTTCATCCCTGGAATGAAGCCCACTTGGTCATGGTGGATTATTTTTTCGATGTGCTGTTGAATTCCATTTCCTAGTATTTATTGAGGATTTTTTGCATCTATATTCATAAGGGATAGTGGTCTGTAGTGCTCTTTTTGTGTGTCCTTTCCTGGCTTTGATAGCAAGGTGATACTGTCTTGGTAGAATGAGTTGGGGAGAATTCCCTCCTTCTTGATGTTATGGAATAATTTCTGCAATATGAATACCAGTTCTTTGTAGGTCTGATAATCCATCTGATCTGAGCTATTTTCTGTTGGAAGATTTTTTATTACTGCTTTGATTTTGCTGATTTACAGATAAAATGCAATCCCCATCAAAATACCAATGCCATATTTCACAGATCTAGAAAAAATAATTCTACACATCGTTTGGAACCAGAAAAGAGCCCAAATAGCCAAAGTAATCTTACACAAGAAGAACAAATCTGCAGGCAGCAGATTAACAGACTTCAAACTATATTATAAGGCTATAGTAGCCAAAATAGCATGATATTGACACAAAAATAGAGCCATAGACCAATGGAACAGAACAGAAAACCCAGATATAAAACATCCACATTCAGTCAACTGATCTTTGACAAAGCAGACAATAATACACATTGGGGAAAAGAGGCCCTATTCAATAAATGGTGCTGGGAAAATTGCATAGCAACATGTAGAAGAATGAAACAGGATCCATCTCTCACCACTCACAAAAGTTACTTCAAGATGGATAAAAGACTTAAATGTAAGGCATGAAACTATAAGAATTATAGAAGAAAATGTAGGAAAAACTCTTCTAGATATCAGCCTAGGCAAAGAATTTATGACTAAGACTCCAATGGCAATTACAGCAATAAAAAATAAATAAATAAATAAATGGGACTTAATTAAATTAAAAAGCTTCTGCACAGCTAAGGAAATAACCAACAGAGAAAATGGACAACCTACATAATGGGATAAAATATTTACAAGTTATACATCTGATAAAGGGCTAATAACCAGAATCTATGAAGAACTTGAGCAAATCAGCAAGAAAAAAAACAAACGACCCCTTTAAGAAGGGGGCAAAAGATATGCACAGAAGTTTTTCAAAAGAAGATAGACAAATGGCCAATAAACATATGAAAAAATGCTCCACGTTACTAATCATCAGGGAAAGGCAAATTAAAGCCACAATGAAATATCACCTTACCCCTGTTAGGATGGCTATTACTAAAAGGTCCAAAAACAATCGATGCTGGTGTGGATGCAGAGAGAAAGGAACACTTATACACTCTTGGTGGGACTGCAAATTAGTACAACCTGTATGGAAAACAGTACGGAGATTCCTCCAAGAACTAAAAGTCGACCTACCATTTGATCCAGGAATCCCACTACTGGGTACCTACCCAAAGGAAAAGAAGTCATTTTATCAAAAAGGCATTGACACTCGAATGTTTATTGCAGCACAATTCATAACTGTAAAAATGTGGAATCAATTCAAGTGCCCATCAATTCATGAATTGATTAACAAAATGTGGTATGTATATACTATGGAGTACTACTCAGCCATAAAAAGGATGAATTAATGCCTTTTGCAACAATTTGGATGGAACTGAAGACCATTATCCTTAGTGAAGTATCTAAAGAATGGGAAAACAAACACCATATGTACACGCTATTAAATTGGCCCTAACCAATGTGCACAGAGAGTAGTAAAACTCGTGTGGAGATCAAACAGTGGGGAGGAGGAAGAGGGGTTGGTCCTGAACCTGCCTGACAGATACAGTGAACACTATTTGGGTGATGGGCACACCTATAGCACTGACTCAAGCATTACAAAAGAGATCCATGTAACCAAAAACATTTGTGCCCCCTCAATATTTTGAAACAAAAAAAGAAAAAAAAATTATTAAAAAAAGAATAAAACAAAGACTACTCAAACAAGCAAACAAACAAAAAGAAACCCCAAAAACAAAAGCAAATAACAAAAGAACAACGAAGCTGAGTCAATTTACTTGTCTGGCAAGGAATATTAAATACATGCCAAAAAAGAAAAAGGTTTTCTAATTGTAGATTAGTAGCTCTTTGAAATGAACAGCTATGTTTTTTCCTATCTGTGATCCCGGAGCACACCTTATCTATCACATCTTATCTATCCCAGAGCACCCCTTACCTATAATAAGATAGTCAAGGCCCTTAGGCCTTGTCCTTCAGCTAAACTCAACTACTTTCTGTTCTATGCCTATGCCGTAATGTTGATATATCACCATTGAACATCCCGTTCCTTCTTCTGCCTGTCCTGTCTTTCTACCCATTTCCTACTGGAAAATGCCCACTCATCCATCACAACTCAACTTTAAAAAGGGCATCTCATCCAGGAAGCATTCTTTCAGCACCTCTTTACTACCTATGTTATTCTCTTCTATTGCCTCTGAATCTCTGTACCTAGTATGCCCTCTAGCAGGGTGCCTATCACTTAATCAAGTAATCATGCAGTGGTATAATTGCTCAGCTGTCTACTCTGCTAAATTAGGAGTTCCTTGCCTTGAAAATAGAGGATCATGAAATAATTACTATATTTTAATGCTTGACACATTGTCATGCGATAAATATTTGTTGATTTGTGTTTTTGAGTAAGAGTAAAATGAATGAATAAATAAATAAGCAGATGATGAATGAAGGATATGAGGACAGCAGAATTATGGCAATGGTGATAGTAAGTACTCACAGATCTTGGTGCCTTTCCGTCTCCAGACTGGAGAGTGAAATAGGAGAATGGGGAAGAATACCTTGGCCATGTGAAATCAGTAAAGGAAATTAAGGACTACGAAATACAAGGAAACACAGTGTATTTTGGAAACAGTGCTCTGTGAGTTTTCTACCATTGCATTCCATTTATTAGAAAACTCTGTCACTTGGGTGAGGCAAAGACATAAAGTGTAGCCATAATGTTTGTACCCTCACAATACCCTGAAATAAAAAATAAAAAGAAAGAAAACTCTGCCAATGAATTTGTGGAGTGTGAGTGTGTGTTTTCTCTTCAGTGCTAGAGCCATGAAAAAAGAAAGCAGTTTTAAACCAAATACTACAACATGGCTCCCTTCTTAAGACTGACCCTTTTGTTGGACTTTTTTTGGACTTTCGTTGGACTTTTCAAAGTCTAGGTTCTGAAAAGGAAAGGACCTCCCACCTCTTTACCACAATGTGGCCTTAATTGGACTCAGTTGTTATAAACAGGCATGCAGATTATTATTTTGGTAAAATTTTTACACCTGGTGTATAGCAGGGTAATAAAATTCATACTATTGTGTAAGAAGCTTTAAAGATTCAGTATCCAAGGATGAGTAATCATTATATCCTTCTTCTATTCCTAGCTGACTCCTGGTAGTAAAAAAAAAAAAAAAAAAAAAAATTTCTTGCAGTCTTTGCCCAATGTCACTTATTAGTGCCAGTATAAATTGAAGACATTTTTTCTGCCATAAAATTCCCTGTGATGAATTATACCACAGGCATTAGAGTTTTTTCATCATTTTCTTCTTGATGAGCTGGCAAAATAAAGAGAATAAAACGGGTATATTCTTTTCTTTTGGAGAAATCCAATCTCCTCAAATGACCCCCTTAAGACGCTCAATGACTGTTTATATGGATTCTGATCTTAAAAAATCACCTGACTAGGGGGCTTGGATATGTGTATTATCATGCAGTTAGTTTATTATTGAGCAATAGTCTGTCTGAAAGTGATTTTGAGGATGACTTCATTAGCAGAACTACAGAAAGCTCCCCTTAAGTGATCTGAACAAGGAAATTGAAAGAGAATTTAGGACTTTTATTTAAAACAATGCTATCTTGGGCTCCTTTTCCAATGCATCACGCCTCGTTACCTGAAGAAAGACATACACTTTGTTGCCCACATTCTGTCGTCTTTTTGAGCTAGTTCCACATTTGAAATAGAAGAAAGCATGGGTTGATGTCCATTCTAAATGCTAAGTACTGGGAACTATACAAGGTGTGTTTCTTATATCAAACCCTTATAACAATTTGGTAAGAAAAATATTATGCTAATTTTATAGATAAGGAAAATGAGGGTCAGAGCATTTGAGTAACTTTTTTGAGATAATATAGCTGGTTAAAAGTGAAGCCAGAATTCTAACTCAAATCTTTTTTCCGTTAAAAGCTCTGTTCTTTCTTCTTTGGTATGCTGCCTTCTAAATGAAATGAGGCAAGAGATCACAACTAACAAGACCATTTTAATATCATTAAGTGATTATTCTTTTGGATATTTAAGTCTGACATGACAGGCGAGGCATTTGTAGGCTCCCAAAATGGGTATAAGTAGACAGATGTAAGTTGTCTTTACCCCAAGACCCACAATGAAAGAAGCAGAAGGCCCCTGCTACATACTTTCTTTGTTCACAGCCTGCATTACCTTCACCTAGAAGAGTGAAGACAAAACAATGCTTAAAGCTGGGTGAGATCCTTTACATCTCTGTGTTCCCACTAGACAATAAGCTCTTTGAGTGCAGGGATCTGGTCTGATGCATTTCTTTAGGTGTATCCTGGATAGATGGATGGATGGGTAAAGGATGGAGAAATTTGAGGTTGAGACACCACGACTTTGAGAATTTCAGAATTTAGGAATGGGCAGATTAAGAAGAATAAATGAAGGTGATTGAGATAGAGCCGTAAGAACAATTTTAGGGAGGTGGAAGTGGGAACAGTTTAGGAGTCCGACACAACTTTAACAGTTTAGGAAACAGTTAAAGAATTGGGGAAGTGGAGGCAATAATTATAGACAGCTCTGTGGAACATGTCTGTGAAGAGGAAAGATGTTCTGTTCACTTGGGGAAAATGTTAAAGGGGAGGAATCTGAGGAGTTGTGAGACGTGGATACAGCATTTGTATAGAAATTCTATTCTTCATAGAAAAACCAAAGGATAAAGGCTGAGGTAGAAAACATGAACTTTGACCCAGCTGTGAAGCTTCTCATTGGTACCTTGATACTCTGTACATTACAGACTTCAAGCTACTGATGATGAGAATCCTGCCCATTGCCCATCTGAGTTGTGGTCTTAGTAGTTAGCCATAGGCTTGTGTTTCTTATGGCCTGCAGAAGACACATAAGTCTTCTGGGCACCTCCTAAGGGAATATAATTATGATATCTATCCCTGAACCACAGGAAAAAAAAGTATCCTCTTAATACCAATAAAATGAGAGCCAGTGCTCACTATTAATATATTATACTATACATACCTGTCTCTCTTACAATCAAAAGAAGAATTGACAAAATTATCTTCAGAAAGTAAATCCAATGTCTTACTTTTGAGCTGCCAACATAAAACAAAAGGCAGGCAAGGGTGCATGTATGTGTGTTTATAAATTGTATGGCTAACTGATTTAATTATTCACTTTTCTAAAATCATTACTCCAGCTTAGTTATATAACCTCAAATTTTCAGGAACCATGTGGCACCTTAATGAAGACCAGGAGCAAAAAGTTGCTCTATATGAGTAGATGGCCCAAGAAATATGACTAAAACCACTGCTATCCTTGAGGTGAAATTTGTCATTATGACTTCTCTCCCCTTTATTCCTCTGCTCCTTCCTGGGATAAAACCACATCAGCCAAATCACCGTTCTTGAAACATTCTTTATATTCAGGCCTCTGAGTCCTTTTACATGTTTTCCCTTTTCTTGAATTAGTGATCATCTTTAACATTTCAAACTCCTCTTCATCCCACTAGGTCTAGCTTAAATGCTACTTCTTCATGAAGCCTTCTCTGATCCCCTATCCAAAGAATGGAGTTGCTCTAACTCTGACCGCATAAAATGCCTGACTTTTCCTAAATCTTCTCTTTTCTTTACAGTCCTGTATCCCTGCTTTTCTCAGTATAGAATGCCTTTCTGTCTGCCTTTCATCTCCACCTGTTTACATCTTAGAACCTGAAAACATTAAATCTGAAAGAGCTCTCAGAGATTATAATTTTGTAGCTGGGAAAATTGAGTCCCAAAAAAGAAAGTAACAGGTAGCTAGTAGCAACACTACAGGTAGATTAAGGACCTGGGAAGGTAGTGCAATGTAGTGGAAAGGAACAACTTTTGAGTTAACAAACTGGCAACAACCTAGGTTCAAATCCTGGCTTTACCATCAACAAGCTGTTGGACTTTTTTCATCATCTTTGAGCATTAGTTGTCTTATCTGTTTAATTTTTTTGAAGAAAGATATCTCTTTAAAAAATAGATACCTTGCTTTGAGTTTCATATGAAACAAAATGCCTACTTTGGTGCAAGTTTCATATCAAACAAAATGCCTATTTTGGTGCCTGGCAAATGACAAATGCTCCATTTATAATTTTATGTATGTATTTATTTTTTTCACTTCAAAGAGCCAGTGTGATATGTAGGAAAGAGATATGGAGGAATAATAAAAGGGGCTTTGCGGTAGACAAACTGCTGCTTTCTACTTGTAAGACCTTGGATAAGTCGCTGAACTTCTGTAAAATGGACTACTTCATATCCTATCTATTTGTAGATAAAAATATGTGAATATGAGCAAAAATTTGCATAAAGCACTTGATGTCTGATACATATTAGGCACTCAATAAAGAACCCCTTTCTCATTGGTGTTATTTCCATATCCATGATCTCATTGAATATTCACAGTAATTCTGTGGGATTCAAAGAGTAGAAAATATTATGCCTGTTTGTCAAAAGGTGTGACTAAGATGATGAGCTGGCAGCCACATATTTGAAAATTCTGAACCTTATACGGGCAATCGGGCTACAGAACACAGATTTAGAAAAATCAAAAAGTGGACATTGCTCATAGATCAGGCACATGAGTTGGCCTCCATCATCTCAGAGAACCAGGTGGCAGGACTGACTCAGGTATGGCAGGAGGATCAGTTGGAACTTAAGAGTTGGCCCAAAGACAGATGTCCCAAGTATGAAGTCTTTCTTATCCAACTCCTCCCAGATAGAACTGTCACTTTATGATTTGTACCCTGCCCTATACATACCCTGGTTCCATCACAGGACCTGTGCCTTGCCTATTCTTTCAAGTGACCTAATTCTTTCAAATTTGATATGAACTGATGGAGCCTTCTGTGGTTCACATCTGAAGTCTTCTCTACTACTATATACTCAGCATTTAAATATTTTTGTTGACTGATTATTACCTTACACAGAGCCCGGCACATAGAAATACTTAGTAAGTGCTCAGTGAATGAATGAATGAATGAATGAATGAATTCAACTAAATGATATATGGGAAAGGACTTTGTAAACTGTCAAATGCTATTCGTAAGAGTGTGGCTATCAATAGTGATCATTGTAAGTCAGCCAGTAAGATCCTTTGGACCTTAATCTGTTGTTCAGGACTCAATAGTTAGGCATTCAGGGCACAAAATGGCCACATGGTAAACCACAGAGGCACAGGTTGAGTCAGAAGGGATGCTATGAGGTTCTTTATTTCCTCTTCTCTGAAAAGCTTTGGTAAAGATCCCATCTTTCATGCCTCCTGAAACCCCTGTGGGAGTTCCCCAGAAAGATCATACAGAATACTGGACCTGCCCGGGAGCCATTATCCTGTGTGAGATGACAGGTCTGAAAAAAAATGACGTGATTTGTACACATTCTCAGCTGTCATCGAAGCTCCTGCTTTAATGGATTAATTAGCTCTGTGTTTTGGTGTTTGTATTCGTGGCTGGGCTGCTCAGCCGATGATGGGCTTCCATCAGCATTCAAAGAGTACTATGGTTTGAATGTCCCTTCCAAAACTTTTGTTGAAATTTAATTGCCATTGTGATGGTATTAAGAGATGGGACCCTTAAGAGGTGATTAGGTTATGAGGGCAGAGCCCTCATGAATGAATTAGTGCCATTATCCTGAAAGTATAAGTTATTGTGGGAGTTTGGCTCCCTTTTTCTTTCTGTCTTGCTCTGCCTTCCTCCATAGGATGCCCCTCACCAGATGCCAGTACCGTGCTCTTGGACTTCCCAGCCTCCAGAACTGTGGACCAAATACACTTCTGTTCTTTATAAATCACTCACTCTGTAGTATTCTGTTACAGCATCAGGACTAAGACAAAGAGGTAGATGGTAATGATAATAATAATAAAAACAATAATAACCGGTAATACTAATTGATAGCCTAATACATGCCAGATAGTGTTTTAAGCACCTCACATGGATTATTTTATCCTCACCACAGCCTCATAAGGTGTGTACTATTATTATCTCCACATTACAAGAGGAAACAGTGACAAAATCAAGACTCAAACCCAGGATGTTTAACTCCAGAGTCCGTGAGCTGAATCAATAATCATTTCCTCAATACAGAAATGAATAAATGGAGGTCCAGATGTTAAATGGTTTTCTCATAAGTTACCAAACCAGCTTAAACATAAGTCTGCACCACTCCAGTCTGTGCCCCTCCATCCCTTCCAAATGCAAGGCCTATACACAGAGTTAAGCAGGTCTGTGCATAGGTCCATAGCATGGCCTGAAAAATCTAGATTTATACAACTTCTGGAGCAAGGAAGGACTCCAGGTCCAAAAGAATTGGGTGCTGGGTGAGGCCTTAGCCGCGATAACAAAGCATGGCTCTAGTTATATGAACAGAAACACAATGACTAGCAATAGGCTTACTTGGTGTTATTGATTCCCCTGAGTCCCTGTGAGTCACTGAAATAGTACTCACTCTTTAAATTCTGCTTCTTCTCCCTATCCCCAGCCCTTCCCTTTTCCAATTCATTAAGAAAAAAGGGTAGAGAAGTATACAATTATTAAGTGCTTATTATCTGAAAGCATTTATAGCATATAATTTCTTGTAATCTTCTAAACAACCCTGTGAAATAGGTAGTATTATTACTCTCATTTTAAAGAAATTTAAGTTAAGAGAAGTAATGTGCCCAAAATCACACAGCTGCTAAATATCTGGATTGTGATTTCAGTCCAGGTCTGTAGTACTTAGTAACACTCAATTAATACTTGTTGAATTAGTGAATGAATGAATGAGATAACAATGTCAGGGATCTTTCAAGGGCACCACGTTGGTTTTTAGGGTGGTCTAAGGCAGTGGTTCTTGACACTGCTGCACACTGGAATACTTACAGAGCCTCTAAAAAATGTCAGTTGCCTCCTTTCTCCTCCATCAAATCAGAATCTATGCCAAGGCATTTGTATTTGTAGCCAGGGTTGAGGATCACTTGTCTTAGGACTGGAATTTCCCCCAATAGACCTGAGTGTGCAGAGATTGTAAGTGGCTGTCAAGTGGCTCCTGATCTTAGGTGAATTGGGATATGGGGCAGGGACCTAGGCATTCTTAGCCTGTGAATAAGGTTTGTACTGTTCTGGACTGCTCTAGCTTTGGCCTCTCTTGTCAGCCTCGTGGAATTGTAGCTTGATTGCTCGTCTTGGCCTCTGACTCTTGCTGGCTGCCTAGTCCTGGACTTCCCAGTGTGAATTCCTTTCCTCTTGCCGATGGCAGCACCACGCAGTGATTCCAGGAGCCTACTGGGATAGCTACTTCAATTTCTCTTTCCTCAATTCTCCCACCTCCTAGAATGCCTAGCCCTGAGCTTGCTGTCATCCTATAGTCCACTTCTGCCAAAAAACAGCTCTCTCTGGTTCTCCTTTGCTTCCTCTCAGAGAGTGTAACAGTCTTTCTGCATTTCTGTTTCTTGGCCTTCTGTCTGTGACAATGAAGGATATTGTGAAAATCAATTGCTTGGGTCAAGGAGAAAGTATTGATTCAGCTAAAAGTGCTGATGCTCCAAGTGAGTCAGAAGGTGAAAGAGATAAAAATGACTGGCATTTCAGGGGCCATCTGCCTCTTCCATGATTTATGCTCAAGAAATGAGCTCCCAAGAATCTTCTCTCTTGTCCAATTTTTGTGGCCTCTTGGGACTGCTATTTTGCTACCAATTCTTCTTTCTGTGCCCCTCCTCTGTGCTACCGCAGTGCCCTAGGCATTCCTCCAGAACTGCACATACTTTACTATTGGCACAACATATGCATGCTTATGGCCATGTGTGCGCACACATACACGCACACACACCCCCCAAACTGGAATGTGCCCAAGGGCAGAGAATAGTAGTATGTTGTTCTGCCTCTGTCCCCATTTCCCAGATCAGGTCCTGGCATAGAGCTGGTATCAGTGAGTATAGATTATATGTAGTTGAATAGTAAAGCATTTCACCAAATGTTTTCACAGCTATTATTTTATATATGACCCATGGCAACTTGATAAGAGTGTTCAGGAATTCATATTTACATTTGACAGATGAAGCAGCTGATGGGTCTGAGCCTACAGCTACTGACTGTAGAGCAGAATATATTTGGTGACAATAATGTTCTATGTCAGTACTCTCCATAACGAAGTAATAAAACCAGCAGCTTTTAAGGCAGTTGACCATTCATGCCTTCTCAAATTGCATTCTTCCTTTGGCTTTAGGAAACTATTTTCTTTTAGTTCTCTTTCCATGTCTCCTTTTGCTGGTTCCCTTTTATTTCCTTGATCTCCAGACATTGAAGTGCCCCAGAGCTTGTTCTTTGGTCTCTTCTTTTCTCAGTCAGTATTACATTCTTGATGATTTCATCTACTCTCATGGCTTAAAATATTAATACCATATATCAGCTGATGACTCCTAAATTTACTGTCTCTACTTAGATCTCTTTCCTGAACTCCAGAATCATACATCCAATTGCTTATTCAACATCTTGGCTTGGCATATGAAGACAGCTTATCCAAAACCAAACATAATTTTCAATCCCCCAAACTACTTCTCCCATCATCTCCTTCATTTCTGTAAATGGCAATGCCATGTAAAAACTTTGAAATCATCTTTGATTCCTCTATCCCTTGTCCAACAGCCTATCCACCAATATATACTATTGGTTCTATGATCAACATATATCCATCTTCCTAATCACCCTCATCACCTTTATCTCTATCTACTTGTTCCAAATCACCGTTGTATTTCCCCTTGCTTCTTGAACTAGCCTCCTAACTGGTTGCCCTGATTCTGCCCTTGCCTCTCATTCTTTTCCCCAGATACACTCACTATAGTTTATTCTACACCTGGAGGCCAGAGTGATCC
>RJWJ010019567.1:0-16487 GCA_004363605.1 Indri indri | reverse complement strand
GAAATTAAAGTATTAATACTATTGTGGTGGTTCTCTGCTCAAAATTCTTCAGTGGCTTCTCATCTCACTCTGACCAAAAAAAAAAAAAAAAGTCTCTTTACAATGGCCTACAAGGCCTCACATGATCCGTCCCTGACTTCCCACCTCTCTAACCTGTTCTTCATCCCCCTCTGCTTTGATCACTCTGCTATAGCCACTGGTTTCCTTGCTGTTCCATGTACTTATCAAGCACACTTTTCCTTCAAGATGCTCACAATTCCTTGTCTCTACCTAGAATACTCCTCCAAGGCATTCTCATGGCTCACTCCTTCTATTCCTTTATTTTTATTTCATTTTTATTTTTTTGAGACAGAGTCTCACTCTGTTGCCCTGAGTAGAGTGCCATTGCATCAGCCTAGCTCACAGCAACCTCAAACTCCTGGGCTCAAGTGATCCTCCTGCCTCAGCCTCCCAAGTAGCTGGGACTACAGGTGTGCGTCATCATGCCCAGCTAATTTTTCTATTTTTAGTAGAGATGGGGTCTTGCTCTTGCTCAGGCTGGTCTCAAACTCCTGAGCTCAAGCACTCTTCCCACCTCGGCCCTCCCAGAGTACTAGAATTACAGGTGTGAGCCACCGTGCTGGCCCCTCTGTTCTTTTATGTCTCTACTCAAAGGTTACCTTATTGGTATGCTTTCCCTGATTATTCTATAGAAGATCCTATAAGAACCTTCCCACCTTAGCATTTTGTGTCCCCCTTACTATGCTTTATGTTTCTCTATCTGACATCTGGAAATGTCAAGATTTCAATCATTTTTTAATTGTCTCCTTCTATTAAAGCATAAGCTCCTGGAGAGCTAGAACACTGCCACTGTTTTCTTCATTGCTATATTGCTAGTGCCTAAAATAATGGCACCATAGTAGGCTCTCAAATTATTGCTGAATTCATTAATTCCATAAATATTTGTTGAGCATCTACCAGTATAATAAAAGCTACCATCTTTTGAAGGTCACCTATGATTCAGGCAGTTTATGAAGTACTCCTCATATTTTATCATATTTGTTTGTAAGAAAGGCCATGAGAATACATGTCTTCTCATTCCCATGTTCTTCATGCTCTGTCCAAATGCCTCCCTCACAAAATGGTATTGATTTAAAAATGATTTGTTGAGAACTTCTATTCTCCAGGCCCTGAGTGTTATGCTATAGGCTAAGATTCATGGGCAGAAATCCCTGCTCTCAAGGAGTCCATAGTCTAATAGGAAAGGCAAACATATACAGATATGGGTAAAATATATATGGTTAGCCAATGATAGAGAATGATACAAGATATCACAGGAACTCAAATAAGGGTTACCTAACCTAGCCCTGGGGAAAGCGGGATAGGGAAATAACAGAGAAACAGGAAAGGAAAGAAAAGCTTTCTGGAGTTGTAGAGGGTCAAGTATTTAAGGATGAACAGGAGTGATACAATAAGAAAAAAAACGAAGTAATGGATAAATGTTAGTTGCTTGGTTAACCATAAAATATCAGTAGCTAAACCCAATAAAAGTTTATTTCTCATTTGCATAACCATCCAATGTGGGTGCTCCTGTTCGGTGGGAAACTTTCCTTTATTTATCAATTTAGGCGGCACCTGGGACCCTGGGCCAATAGTCTTTTATGGAGCTTCTCTCTGTATAAACAAATTGATTTATAAAAAATTACAAAACTCATGGACATTAAGGTATAGTGATTTATCAAAGAAAGTATATAATATTATTGAGAGATGAGGTAGTGTATATTTTAAATGTTTTTCTTGTTGTTGTTTGAGACAGAGTCTCACTCAGTTGCCCCAGGTAGGGTGCTTTGGCATCATCGTACCTCACTACAACCTCAAACTCCTGGGCTCAAGGGATCCTCCTGCCTCAGGCTCCCGAGTAGCTGGGACAACAGGTGCTCGCACCACGATGCCTGGCTTATTTTTCTATTTTTAATAGAGATGGGGTCTGGCTGTTGCTCAGGCTGGTCTCAAACTCCTGAGCTCACGCGATCCTCCTGCCTCAACCTCCCAGAGTGCTAGGATTACAGGTATGAGCCACCACACCCAGCTATATTTTTATTTCTAGTCAGTGCATGTGAAGATCCTTCATAGTGTCCAGGTACTATCTCTTACCATGCAGATACAGGGACTATCTCTTTGTGTCAAATATGTGGTTCCTGCCTAATTTTGTATCTACAACCTCAAGAAAAAAAGTAGCAACATGTTATTAGTCACAGTGCCATGACTTTTTGGAACTTGTTATACTAAAAAACAATAAGATCTTTTTGCCTCTGCAGTTCCACAGTACCATTTATTCAGTATTAGTTATATCGGTATTGTCCATCATGAATAATAGCTTTCAGGAAATCTCTCAAAGGTTGCTATTGTACTTTGCCGATGATAAAAAATGCATGTATTTCTCACATATGCAGGAAAATGTGACTACTAATTCACTTTCTAGTTATGCTAAATTTACTCTGAAATCTTATAGCATAGATGTAGAACATCTTTCAATCATGTCTTCTTTAGAATTCTTTAGGCCATAATCCTTGGAATATGAACTCTTTCAATGTTGACTGTACTCCTAATTTCAATATACATCCTAAGCAGAGAGAATAGGCTAGGCGCTGTGGGTGGAGTGAAAGGAAAGTCATTTCATTGGTACTAAGAATGTTCAGACCTCAACCAGTGCAGATTGAAAATGACCTGAAGCAAGCAGAGACATAGATAGGGAGATCCCAATGGCATTGTGAAGGTCCTCAAAGCCCTCAGATGAGGTAGGCCTGGCTACCCTCATAGGACTGCCAGACAGACACTGGTGTGGAGCCTATGAGGGATGAATGACTGCCTTGAGTACCAACAGCAGAGAGTGTATAGGAAAAAGGGTGAGATCTGATGTAGGAAGCCATACACCAAGAGTTAACATTGGACAGTCTGTATCCCAGAGCTCTGAAGTTGCCTGGTGTCCAACATGTCAAATATCAGCACCATTCTGGCAATGCAATATTACATGATCCCCTAAAAGAAATATGCTAGCCAATGGAAATGATCCTCTCATCAGACTGTCATTCTGACACCAGAGCACTACCCAGGACCTCAGGATAACACTTTAGGCATCAGTCCCAGAGCTCCTCTGGGCATCTGGTCTATCCTACATGCGGGTCTATCCTACATGCAGGTTAGGTCCCACAAATCCATAATCCAAATTATGGATTTGTGGGATCTAGTCCAAAATAAAAATGTGTGTCCCCTTATTAAAAAAAGTATTGAGAACTCCAAGATAGTAAGAGCAGAGCATTAAACCAAGCATAGCGCATGGGACCCAGTGTTCATGAAGGCATCCCTAGGTAGAGGGTCAGAGAACACTCCCACATGGGAAAAACCAGGGCTGGTCTAAGCTCAGGGAACCCTGCTCAGATAACACTTCCAGCCCTGGCCAGTCCTAGGCACTAAGAAGTTCTATAAAATTTCAAGGAAGGTACTTTAAAGCTCAGGGCCTCCTGATATGGGAGGCCCAGACCAGGACCTCCTTTGCCAGTTCTAAAGACTGTAATGCTAGTAATTTAGGGCCCCAGTCTCCTATACCATGTTTGGCCATCTCCTAGGGCCTTAGATTCCTCTGCATCCAGCTCACATGTCGGCTAAAGCATAGAGAGGCCCTAATATGTGATAAGTTTTTTAGGGGACAACCATGAAAGTAGTATATATACTTCTACTCATATTCCATTGGCTATTATTATTCATTCAGATGATCACATCTAACTGTCATGGGGACAGGGGAATGCAAAACCTGCTTAAGTAGATACTTCTCAGTGACAGCTCTATACTGTGGTGGCGTAAGAGGGAATAAGAACATTTATTGGAAAGTCAGCCTCTCTGTCTCAAGTGGAACTGGGGAACAGAAAGGCATTCACAGGGAAAGGAGCAGCATGAGCAAAGAAACAACATGGCATGTGTTATTAGAACTCAAGGCAGGTGTTATTGGAGCACAGAGAATGAGAAAGAGAGTGGCAAAAAACAAGCCTGCAGAGTTCATTAGAGGTCAGATTGTGGAGACTGTCATGCCAATGAGCCTGAAATATATCCTGAGGCAAAATGTAGAGTTTTGAGCAGGAGAGAGTGATTTCATCAGAGTTGTGTTTTGAAAGATCTCTGGCTGCTGAATTGAGGGCAGTGGTTAGAATCAGGGAGCCCTTCGGTTAGAAAGCCATTGAAGTGACCCTGGTGTGGTATGCTGTACTAGCCAGGGCTGATTCAGAACACAGGAAGTACTCTCGTTATCTCAGGTGCAACCTTTATAGGGGCTGGAAAGTGAAAGGGAAGCAGCTGTGGGATAGCCTTGTGGATATGCACGGAAAGAAGAGTTAGCGAAGACACTTGTGGAGCAATGAGAAATCATCTGCTGTTGGTATAAACTGGTACAACCACTTTGTAAAGTAATGCAGCATTATCTGGTAAAGCTAAAGACGCCTAAACCTTACTAGCCACCCAGTCCATTTCTAGAGAATGTCACACATATGTATAATAAACAGATTTTTTTTGTCACAGCATTATTTGTAATAACAAAAAATTGAAGACCTTGAGAGCGTGGATACATTTGTTCAGGTCATACACATGGCATGCTGTGCAGAAGTTGAATACATGAACTAAAGCTACAACTATCGACATGGCTAAGTTCTAAAAGCATATTGTAAAGGGAAAAATGTATGCTTTAGGTTGACAAGTACAATATGCCATTTATATATACACTTTCAAAGCATGAATATTCTATTTTGTTTATGGGTACACACATATGTAATTATAGCCAAAAAAAAAAAAGCAAGAGAATGATGATAAACACAAATTTTCAGGGCAATGTTTACCTCTGTTATGGAAAGTAGATACTGGGTTAAAACATGAAAGTTTTAATTCATATTTGCAGTGTTTTATTTCTTTAAAAAATACGAAGTACATGGCAAAATGTTAGAAACTGATAGTGTGCTGTTCATTATGTTAATCTCTGTACTTTTTGATATATTTGAAATATTTACAAATTTAGGCAGGGTTCAGTGGCTCATACTGGTAATCCAAGCACCTCGGAAGGCCAAGGCTGGAGGATTGTTTGAGGCCAGTTCAAGACCAGCCTGGGTAACATAGCAAGACCCCATCTCTACAAAAAAAATTTTAAAATTAGCTGGGCATGGCGGTGTGCCTGTTGTCCTAGTTACTGGGGAGGGAGAGCCAGGAGGATCACTTGAGCCCGGTAGTCTGAGGTTGCAGTGGACTATATGACTGTCACATTGCACTCTAGCCCAGGGGACAGAGTGATACTCCACCTCAAAAAAAAAAAAAAAAAATTAAATATTTAAAAATGTAAATAAGTAAATTCACCTTGTCTATAAAGTATCAGTCCAAAGCAAAACATGATATGCTTCCGCCCATGGGCTCCTTGGGAATATTGTTACTGTATCACACTGTCAATCTTACCACACTGATCTTTATTGTTTGTTTGCCTATCCGCCTGCTACACTGGTCCAGAGAGTTCGTTGAGAGCAAGGACCATATCTTCATTTCTATGTATACAGCCCCTAATCAGAGCCTAAACCAGAGTTAGCTGAGTATTAGTAAATGTTTGTTGAATGATTGAATGAATCTATCAATCTAATTTTCCTAGGAGTTATCGCAAATCTCTTTCCTCCCTTTCCCTGACTTCTACTTGTATCCTCTGAGTCTCCCTCCCTCAGTCTCTCTTCCACTTTTCTGTAAGCAGCTGCAGTTATTTTTTAATTGAGAAAAATTTTAAAGAGAGGTATGAGGTGACTTTAAATATTTCTATAAGGAAATGACTCTTGTTATTGAAAGCCATTAACTGGCTGTAATGTAAATTTTAAAATATAGTGATTATCTGAAGCAAAGCAATTTTGTCTGTTGCTATTAGTGCTGGAGTTTTGAATACATTAGGATTTATGGCTTCTGTCTTTAAGAAAGGGAGTTGGAGTACCTTGAGATTGAAGTAAACAGTTGGCATGGCTGTGTACTGGACAGATGCCACTGATGGCCAAGAAATTCAATGTGTAGGGTAATCCCACCCTAAATCCAAAGTGCAGTTCTGCATTGGCCTTATAGTGGGTTTTTTAAGGAAGACCAGGGAGCTTGTTTTCAATAGGAAGAAAAGAGTGGCATCAGCCTGTGGAAAGAAGGGAAATCTATGCAAATACAAGGCCTAATGCTGAGGCAAATCTTTTTTGCTTCCTATTGCAGGAAAGAAGGGAAGGTCAGTTCCAATTAAAGAGCCAGGGTCAGGGCAGACATCCACTGTGAGGGCTCAGTCTGGCAAGGTACCAGCAATAGTTAATGATTAATGACTCCCAGATAGTGTTTACTGAGTACTCTGTATTTGCCGCAGGGTTTGCTGGGTGTTTTACACCTGTTATCTCATATTCTTCACAGTATTCTCTCTCAATTTCACTGAAGGAGAATCAGACTTAGAAGGTTAAAACTGTTTCCCAGGGTCACCCAGCCAGGGGCAAATCCAAAATTTAAATCTGGAATTTCATAGCTCCCCGTTTTTTCAATTATACTAAGTTAAACGAACTGGCATACAAAGCTGTTGAATAAGAGAGAGCCTGTGATAAAGAGCTAACACATGGAAGGGAGCAGGGAGGGGAATCCCTCACTGGGTGCCAGGCCCCAACATTCACATTCATCAGCCCATCTGTCTTTCCACTATTCTGGAAACGTAGTCAAGAGACGTATAAAGGACGGATTTGGGTCCAAAGCTCAACTGTAGCATTACCCATATAGGGTGACCACTTAGCAAAAATATTATAACTGGGGTTAAAAATTCTAAGTGGCTTTTATGTCCCTCCTAACTCAGATGTTCTTCTATCTAGGACCAGGGCAAGGGCAAGCCATGGAGGGAGACATTTATCCTTCTCAAGGAGCTCTGGGATGCTTAGAAGTAAAGGAAGGATGTGCACTAAGCTTGAGGCAGGCGCAGGTCTGCAGATGGACAGTGCGGCACAGGGAAACCACAGGCCTGATTCTGGATCCTCCTTTCCCTCCTTAATAGCTGGGTGCCCCTGTGCATAGTGCTTAACCCTGCTGAGCCCTGTTTTCCTTATATAATATATTTAAAGTGAAGGTAATAATAGTAAATATCACTTACAGAATGCTACATATACATTATTTGATGTAATTCTCACTGATCTCCTGAAGTCAGTGCTATTTTTAGTCTCGAAAATTCCTTTACCTTCCATATCTGTAGTGTAATTTTCAGGGCAACAATGGTTCACCCCTGTCTGGGAGTAATGTGGTTAGAGAAGGGGAGAGAAGGAACAGGATGGAAGCAAGGGTAGGTGGTCAGGTAGGAACAAAGCTGTGGGACCAGAGAGACACTGAGGCACAGCACAAGCTCATATCATACTCACAGAAATCCATGCCTCTGTTACATTACCCAGACTTTCAGAGCAGTGGCTTAGAAACAAGAGCCATATATTATAACCACACTAATAATAAAAACCTCGTGCTTTTATGTAGCACTTTCTCACATGGTATCTCATTTGATCTTGACAACCTTTAAGGCAAGAAAAAAGAACACAAAATGTGGCTGTGCGCTCTTGGGCAGGTCACTTCCCCTTCTCTGAGCCTCCGCTTGGTGCCTGACACAACAAAAATTAAATAGCTTTCAGCAAATGTTTAATGTATTAACATAAAATTCACAGAGATGGTATTAAAATCAAATCTGATAATGTATAAGAAAGTACCTTGTAAACAGTATTTCACTCATAAATTGTAGCATCAAATTGGCTTCTATCTAGGATGTGGTTTATTTCTGGAAGGATCTTATCTGGGTTGAGGGAATCTGGCATAGGGAGTAGTTTTGCAAAGATCTTGACAGGTTTTCAAATATTCTGGAGTCCAGGGCTGGTCTGTAGTCCCAAAGGGCAAAAGGAGAAGTGGCAGGGAGAGGGAATTGAAGTGTGAATCAGGAAACTGAGGCATGTATCCAGTTATGGGACTGAATGCAGATAGAGAAGGAAGGAGGTGGCCTACTATGCCTGGAGTCCCCTAAGCACACTGCTCAGGGCAGCAAGAGCAATTGTACTACCCATCATTTGTCTACTGAAGATCCTCGGTCTGTCTTTTTGTGTTTCTGCCCCCAGTCAAAAGCTTTTGTGATAGATCAGCAATTAATTTGAGGCCTGATTCTCAACTTACCTCATTTAATCAGGCTGCTCTACCTCTAAGCTAGGCTGGATTAAGGCAAATGCCAAGCACGTTGTTCCTTCTCTGAGCCAAGTCCCAGTTAGCAGGCTGTCTCTTTGGAAGGTGTCTACAGCACAGGCTAAATTTACGATTCCTCTCTGGGAATCTTAAATAGTACATGGTGGCCTTTTCATCTACCCATACAGCATTATTAATACTTTCTCAGAGCTTAGGATCAGATGTATATAAGTCTGTGCAACTGAAAGAACAAAAGAAACTCACTTTTACTGAGCATATGGTAGGTCCCAGGCACTTTGCTAGGTAACTTCCTTCTAAGTGGATATTTGTCACGTTTTCTGGCTGCCCAATCCCTTTTGGATACACTTCCCGAGTCCTTCTACCTCAAGGTAGAAGTTAGTAAACACACTTCCCCAGCCTCTCCAGCACCTGGGGCACAGGTATGTGATCTAGGCTCCACCAATCAGGAGCACCACACAAGAAATCAATTCTGAGGCAAGCAACTGTGAGGCCTGGGCAATAAAGGCAACCTTAAATTCCTGGCCCAAGAATGTCATTAGTGCTGGCAGCATAGTAGTTGCAATAAAGTTGAATTGGTAGCACAGAAGTGGCAGTAGTATCAATTGTAGCATCTGGTACTTAGTGGGGGCGCGGCGGGTAGCAGCTGTGGTTTTCTCATAAAACTAGTTCTGCAGCATGGTTTGGGGCATGGAGCTTAACCTCAAACTCGTTCTCTGGACCTTCAACTCACTGTGTGAACTATCAGATTCCTTTAATAAATTGCCTTTATGCTTAATCAGCCAGTCAGCTTCTGTTGCTGGCAACTAAGAAATAATATCCCACTCATTATCTCAGTTGATCCTCATGCATCCTAGTAAGGAAGAATTACTATCCCCATTTTCACAGGAAAACAGTCTCAGAGACTAAAGAATTCATCCAAGGTTCCACATCCTGGGATCTATCCATTTCCAAAGCCCCTCATCTTCCATGTCCATCATATTTCTCTGACCTGGAGCTCTCTGCCTTATTGTTCCTTCTTTCTCTACTCAGAAGCCAGAGGAGCAATCACGGCAAAGAGAGGAGAGTGCTCTCATTCCCTCTGCATCTGCTTGTGTGTTTTCCAAGAATATTAACATTCATTCCCTTCATTCATTCTCTTGCTTGCGAACCCTTACCCCAGCCTCCTCACAGAAGAATTCACTAGCCACCCTATTTAATTAGCTCCTCTCCTCTCCTCTCACTTTCTATCATATCACTCTATTTTCTTCATCTGATATTACCATTGTCTGATATTATCTTGCTCATTCTCTTTATTGTTTGATTGTCCTACGCTCCCAAATGGAATGTAAACTCCATAAGGGCAAGGCCTTTTTTGTCTAAGCCTGTATCCTCAATGCCTAGCACAGTGCTTGGCAGTTAGTAGATGCTCAGTTAATATTTGCTATAATATATGACACAGAAAGACAAATCTCACGTGTTCTCACTCACATGTGGGAGCTAAATATTAAAAACAATTGATCTCATAGAGACAGAGAGTAGCAGCGATAAAGTAGGGATGGTTAATGGGTGCAAAAGTATAGTCTGATAGATGGAACGAACAGTATTTGGTAGCACAACAAAGCAACTATAATCAACAATAAGTTAGGGTATACTTTAAAATAAATAAAAGAGTGGGATTGGAATGTTCCTAACACAAAGAAATGATAAATGCTTGGGGTGATGGATGCCCTAATTACCCAGATTTTATTATCATACATTGTATGCCTACAATTAAAACATCACATGTATCCTATAAAGATATGTAACTATTATTTACCCGTAACAATTAAAAATAAAAATAAAAAAGAAATACAAAAATATTGCTAAATGAATGAAATGAGAAAATGAATGGATGAACATAAGTGTTATACTCTCAAAGTAGTTTCCTAGAAAGGTTGTATGCTTATCCAGTAATACTCTTATTTCTTTCTTAACTTTCGTTTGAAAAACTTATCTTTAGTAATGATCTTTCAAATCCATTCTGAAGCTGCACAGTAAAAAGGACTAGAGCTTTGGAATTACACAACACTTAGCTTTAGGTCTAGATTTCTCCACTTATTAGTTATGTGACCTTGGCAAATTATCCAATTTTTCAAAGCTTTTGTTTTTGCATCTTTAAAATAGAGACAATAGTGCTTCCCTCATAAGGCCACTGTAGAGATGAGTATAATCAAGTATTTCTCTCCATACTTCATGTCACTTTTCCCACTCATTCAACAATTCTGGTAAAAAATATTGACCACAGTTGAGGTAATGTCTTAGTCATTTCAGGCTGCTATAACAAAGTACCATAGGCTGGGTGACTTATAAACAATAGAAATTTATTTCTCACAGTTCTGGAGGCCAGAAATCTGAGATCAGGGTGCCAGCATGGACAGGTTATGTCGTGGGCCCTTTTCTGGGTTGAAAACTTCCATCTTCTCATTTTATCTTCACATAGCAGAAAGAAGATGAGAGAACTCTCTAGGGTCTCTGTGAGAAAGCCACAATCCCATTTATGAATGTTCCACTCCCCTGACCTACTTACCTCTCAAAGGTCCCACCGTCTAATACCATCACATGAGAGGTTAGGATTTCAACATATGAATTTGGGAGACATATAAACATTAAGTCCATTGCAGGTAACTTGGCCTATCATGTATTTTCCTTAAGTGGCTAAGGTAAAACAGTCAGTAGCTTCCCCTCCAACTCTCTTCTCATGTTGTTAGTGTAGTCACCTTTGCACAAAATCCTAAGAATCTCACCAGAGAAGATATTCTTCTCAGATACTGAGATGTAGTTAAGCCCACAGTAGTCCTACAACCTAATGCTCTGGCCAACAGTACCAGTCCACACTGACCAGTCCTTTCTTTGAAGCACTGGAGTAAGAGATAAGGGAGCTGAATCTACTCTCAGTTCTGAAACTGACATCTGTGTTACCTTGGTCTAGTTACTTCCCCTCTCTGGACCTAAGATTTTTTAAATCTCTAAAATGAAAATTCAGACCAGATAACCTATACAATTTCTCCAAATCTTATATGACATGAGTTTGCTTAGACATT
Source organism: Indri indri (assembly GCA_004363605.1). Classification (NCBI taxonomy): domain Eukaryota; kingdom Metazoa; phylum Chordata; class Mammalia; order Primates; family Indriidae; genus Indri; species Indri indri. Next base: position 5,202 of record RJWJ010019567.1, on the reverse strand, counting down.
TTTATCTGGATTCTTGAGGTTCCTGAGTAAAGGCTGTTGGACAATGTTATGTTATGGCTGTAAGTACCAAGACATAATTAGAGGAACTTAAATAGTAGGGGAGATGGTGAGAGGTGGGATGAAGTAAGACAGAGGAGAGTGGGAAGGACTTCCCAGGGAAAAAGCAATATAAAAGCAATAGAAAGATAGGGCAGATTTTAAAATTGTGTCTAAAGGACAAAATGTGTGCATGGCTGATAGGGCGTAGCCAGGAGACCAGAAAATGGAGCTGGAAACCTTAAAGGTGGGTCCCGATGATTCTTCATTGATCTCATTTGGCTCTGGCAGACTTCTCTTAAAGGCCTAAAGCCCCTCTTGTGCACTTATTTCCAGCATAACATTGTGAAAGCAGCCCCTCAAACAATATTAGTTGTACCTACTGAGTCACTGCTGAGCTCTGAGGATACAGCAAGGGAGGAAATATATTCTCACCCATAGGAAGTTTACAGTGCTTACAAGTACTTATATTTGGCTAGCGGGTGATCTTGGGCAAGTTGCTTAATCTCCCTCTCATTTTTCTCATTTCTTATAATCAGGACAATAAAATTACTTTTCTCCAAGATTGTTGTCAAGATTGAGTGTGCTAATATATGTGTAGCCAATAATACATTGATATAGTATGCAGTATTCAGAGTGTATTCATAAAAGCAGCTTTGTTTTTGTTTCCTACCTATAGGTTCAGACCTATTTAGAGGGATAGGGCTTACCCTGCCCTGGATGACAATTTCCCTTTTAGGCAATAGAAAGTCCTTCAATCACCTTAATGAACAAACACAAGCTTCAATTCAGTAATTAAAAACGTCCAAGCACAGACAATAATCAAAACTCTGAATTTGATTCAGTGTTGTCTTCCCCCATACCTCCATCCCCTAGCCAAGGCCTATTTCCAGTTGGGAGCTTGCAGGGTTAGGGGTAAAGTATTGACCCTTCTCTGTTTTTCACTCATCTCTTCCCATTAGCTCACCAAGGTTGAAGTGGCAGAGTGCAAAGAGAACAGAGGATCTCACTTGCCTGGCATTCTCCTAAGCTGGCTTCAGGCTCTCTGTGCCTGGCAGATGTTTGCAGCTGACTCCCTCTCTTGTGGGTGCTTTCTTGCATCCTTTGGAGGTTCTTTGTTCAAGGGCAGCCAGCATTTGGAGACTGTGTCCCGTTCCTCCTACTGTCGCTGCCCCCGCATTTCCGGCTTTTTCTGGTGTTCTGCTGTATATAGACTCTGAGAAAGAGTTCAAATCATATCAAGCTGATTCTAGTTGCCGTGCATCCCACATCTGCTCAGAATCTATTGCTTTGGCAAGCACCAGGGTCATCAACCAATCTCAGTGTAGTTACTTCACTTTCCTCACAGTCTTTTGCTCACTAGATTTCTCAGGAAGGAGTTAGAAATCAGCCCACTGTGTTCTCCTCTCCCCATGCAGAGAGGGGAGAACTACCCCCTGGACCCCCCTTTGAGGGTATGGCACGTGGGACTCCGGGCTCCAAAAATCCCTTTTATAAAACCCTCTTTGATTTCCAACCTTCTTTTCTTTTAGTTCCTTGAAGTGAGCAAGGGGTTTCAAGATGCCTGTACTCGGTTTCTAGATATGTACTTGGAAATTCCATATAAATTCTGACATTTCTTCGGAACAAGCATTCCTCATCTCCTAGTGCCTGAGAAGGAACATCTACTTTAGCATCCTGTAACACAGAGTGAGCACACAATACACGTTACTGTCACTATTTCAAGCTCCCTTTTTATCACCCCAAATTGACATCCTTTTAATTTTTTTAGACTTTTATGTGTTTATCTCTTATGTCAATGACCAGGACTGCAACAATGCATTCCACTTCTTTAGCTATCCTTCCTTGCACATACTAAGTGTCGAAGAACTGTCATTGAACTAAATGCCACATGAATAAAGGAGTGAATACCGTTGATAGGATTTCTCAGAAAAGGCATCATTGCTTCACCATTGCTCTTTCAGACACATTTAATTCTCTGAAACTGGTGAATCAAAAAATGCAGGATGGTGAACAAATAGATGATGTAAATTTTGGAAAATGATGTCCTGGAGATGGATGAAGGCTAAAGTAAAGCAGCCGTTTATTGAGCCCATTAGCAGGGGAGGAGGACGTGAGAGATCTCAGGGAACAGCAGAAACGCTGGGCTTTTCAGAGGAAATCTGAAAGCAGATGGCAAGTGGATGAATCAGTGAAAGGCGGCAAAACTGCCTACAGAGTGGCCCTGCTCAGCAAGGGCAACTGCGGCAGGCGGGCTGTCACTGGGACTCGTGAAAGAGACGCAGGGGGAGAAGGCCAAGGAAGCAAGCGCAAAGGGAGATCAGGAGGGCTCAATTTACAAACTGCCAACAAAGCACAAGGGAAACATGCAAAGAGCTAGAGCACCAGACCCATGCAGGGAGGGATCTGTTCTAGTCCCATCCGTGACATTGCTTTGCTGTGTGCCTTAAACAAGTCTTTGCCCTCTCTAGGCTTCTCTTTCTGCATTTGTAAGTGAAAAGAGATAATCCAAATCTTCTCCAAGGACCTGTTTTCCAGCCTGTGTGAAAAATCATCCTGCTTTTGTGGGATGGTGTTGAGATATTTTTCACTTTCACTTCCATATATTTCTAGTACCTTATTCACCTGGATTTAGAAGCTGTCATTTTTTAAAATTTAAAAGAACGAGAGAGAAGGAAGGAAGGAAAGAGGGAAGGAAGGAGGGAAGGAAGGAAGGAAGGAAGGAAGGAAGGAAGGAAGGAAGGAAGGAAGGAAGGAAGGAGGGAAGGAAGGAAGGGAGGGAAAAATTGAAAGGACAGTCATTCATAGTTTAGTGTGAGATTGTTCAATCAGATAGTGTTCCTATCAGCCCTCACCTGAAATCACTTACATTAAGGGACTGGGTTGTCTTATTAGTGAATATCCTGGAAGTCTGTTGCATTTTGAGGAGTAGGAAAGGCTCTAGTGAGTTAATAACAGTGAGACGCTTAAGCTGGTATTCATTTATTCTTTCATTGTACAAACCTGTTTTGAGCACTTGAAACTCTAAGGGTCCAGTTGAGGTTAGTGTAGAAAAATAGGAGAGGATGGAATAGCTGAAAAGCATTAGCCTCAGAGGCATCATATTTTAATGTAATAAAAAGGGAATAATAGGCTGAAAGTGTGAACAAAGAGAAAGGTGAATGCTACCCCCTCTATTCTATTCATTCATTCTGGAAATATGTATTGATACCGTACTATAAGTAGGGTCAATATACTATTGAGACCCCACCATATAAGACACAGTGTCAGAGATAAAATGTTGAGTGAGAGAGTCCCTGCCCCTTGTGAAGCCTTCCTTCTAGCAAAGTAGACAAACATTAAGCCACTAAACACACAGTCATTTAAAAATGTGATGAAGGAGAAGCACAAGGTCCTAAGAAAATATACAGTGGAGAGGCCTAATCTAACCTGGAGCGTTAGGAAAGGCTTTTCTGGGGAGGTGACTTTTGAACTGGGCACAAAGAACGGGTAAGTATTAGCCAGGTGCAGTTGCGTGCGCCTATAGTCAGAGCTACTCAGGAGGCTGAGGCAGGAGCATTGTGTGGGCCCAGGAGTTTGAGGGCGGCCTACACAACATAGCAAGACCCCTTTCTCTTAAAAAGAAAAAAGGTGTTAATTAGATGTGGGCGGAGAAGGAGAGAAGTAGGCAAGGAAGGTGCAGGTAGGAAAGAGAGAAGGTTCCAGGGTGAGGGAAAGAAGCACAGTGTGATGGAAGGTTTGAAAACAAGGCCACAGGCAAACTGTGTTCCTGGGAAAGTAAGAAGGTAAGGCTCAGACTCTAAGGTAAAGAGCTTTTTCAAGAGCCTCAGGTGTGCCCTTGGGCCCCCTTGTTGGCCTGTGTCCTCCGCTTCTGTCTTGCTCACATTTCTCCACAGAGACTGACTTTGCTCTTACCTCCTCCAGGATGCCATCAGCAAATTCCCCTGTCCTGGGGCTATCAAGTCCTCCCTCCTCTGTGCTTCCCTCTGCTCCTCTCCTTCCCACGTAACTATCAGTCTGTGAGTCTGTGTTTGCCACTCAACTGCGAGTCCTTCTGGACAGAGCATGAGTGTCATTTATCTTTGTGTCCCCAGTGCCTGGCACAGAGCATGGCACCAAGTGCTTGAGAAAGGAACCCTACACAGCGTAGGCTAACTTTTTGCTTTCTGATACAAAGCTTAGAGATAGAAAGGCTCTCAGACTTTATCTTGTTCAGCCACTTCATTTTACCAATGAAGAAACTGAGGCACAGAGGGCCAAAACAAATTGCTCAAGGACTTGCACCTGAGGTACCAAAGCCAAATTCAAAACAAGAGTAATCTGTGTCCTAGTTGGTTGCTTTTTCTCCCACACCCTGACTTGTTGATCAGGCTATCACTAAGTATTGTAACTATCTCCTATAATTGGTGTGCACAATTATATAAGTATATTTATCTTTTTAGACATTCATTCAGCAAATGTTTACTGAATGGGTCATGGGTCACAGGGCATGGGTCAGGCCCTATTCCCTAGGGTAAGGATTCAGAGTTAAGCACAAAGTGTTCACTTCACAGTATGGTCAGTGCTTGTGGGATGATAGAGCACACATGCCTAAAATAATCAGATGACTTTAATGACAGTAAAATGACTTCTGAGACATAGGAGAATGAGAAGGGGTAATGGAAGAGGTGGATCTTGAGCTAACCATTGAGGGATTGACTTCAGTAGGGAAGAGAATGGTGTTCCTGATGTGTAGAATAGCATGAACAAAAGTTCAGAGGAAGAATATCTATTCACATATTCAGAGCGATGATAATAATTAGCTAACATTCATTGAGCTCGTACTGTGTACCGGGTACTATCTAAGGACTTTACGTGTATTAACTCACTGAATTCTCACAATCCCCATTTTCCAGATGAGGAAACTAAGGCACAAAGAGGTTAAGTAACTTCCTAAGATCATACAGCTAATTAGTGGTAAAAAAGGGATTTGAGCCAGAAAGACTGGCTCCAAAGGCCTTGTTCTTAATATTCTGCTCTACTGACTCTTAACATTCCCTCTTGACAGTAAGTAAGGGTCTGTGTTATACTAAAACACATATCGGGGAGCACTTGACAATAAAGAGTTGAGTCAGATTTTGAAAAAGAAATTTGTTGGGAGTTTTTTCCCCCATTAACTGAGTATTT
>RJWJ010019566.1:0-30136 GCA_004363605.1 Indri indri | reverse complement strand
CCATGTCATGATGCCACTTCACAGTTTGTCCAGACAATTCAACGAGAGCTTAAAGCACCTAGCACAGCACTCAGGAAGCTCCCTGTTCCCCTCCCCTGAGTATGACCTGGGCTCATGGCAGCACCAACCTCAAGCTCCAAGACCAGCCAGGGCAAAGGGGTGCAGGACACAGAGGCAGCCCTGATCTCACCAAGTCGTCCGGGGCTCTCAACAGCCCAGGGCATTTCTCTTGCAATGTTGCCTCGAATTTTCTGTGACAGGAGGGAAGTGACTGACTGATCTTCTGAAACTTCCTTCCTTTCCTCGTCTCTGCATTTTCTCTGTTCCGCTTCTGCAGCTGTGGCCTCCATCAGGCACGAACTCGGCTTTATCTTGGTGAGGCTTCCCTGGGCGCATGCTGGCTGGATGGGTAGACTTCTCAGACCTCCTCTCCGTCCTGGCATGCTCCTAAATGCACCCAGTTCCCCTCGGCTCTTCCCAAGGGACAACCCCCTGTAGGGTGCCCTCCTAGTGCTTCTGTCTCCAGCTCAGATCTCTCTCTTGGGCTCCAGGTCCCATCACCCAAATGCCTGTGGGGTAGCTCCACCTCCTTCAGCAGGCCCCAAAGGACACACACCGTCTTTTCCCTAAAACCTGCTTCTCTCCTTGGAAGGGCATCACCACCCTCCTGGTCACTCAAACAAATTCAAACACTGAAGCTGGCAGAGGGAAATCCTGTGCCTGAGTCGCACAGAGCTAGGGGTCCCTAAACCAAGTCCAGTGAGCAATCTGTTCTCCCTTCTAAGAGGTCCCAGTTTGCCTTAAGTTCACATAGAAAATAGTGCCCAAACAGGATCAGTACTGAATATAGTTTGACTTCCTGAAAGTTTCCATTCTTTTGACCATAGCAAAAGCAGCAGCAGTAGCAGCTAATATTTCTTATGCACTTAAGATTGCCAAGCACAGTTCTAAAGCAATTTGCATGTATCCGCCCATTTAACCCACATGCTAAACTTACAAGGCAAGCACCACTCTATCTACATTTACTAACGAGGTAGGCAAAGCGCAGAGAAACCAAGTGCCTTGCCAAAGCACACCCCATGACTGATGGAGCCAGGATCCAAACCTAGGCAGTTTGGCTCCAATACCCAGGCTATACTGCTGCCTTCTTATGAACTATTTAAAACAAAGTCTGACAACAGGAAAGTGTATATCTAATGCATTATTAAATGAAAAAAGTAGTTTGGATATGATTGACTACACATGTTAAAAGTGAATCATTTGATGAGTTTGACACGTAGATATTTGTGAAGCCATCACTATATTACATTCAATATAATCTCAATTACGCATGTATGTATATAGAAAATATAGAGAAAAGAGATATGCTAAGAATGTTTGGGTGATAGGATTATGGGTAATTTGCAATTCATATCCATAAATAAACATTTTTCCTTTCTGATTTCCTACAATGAACACATACTACTTTTCTAACCAGAACAACACATGTAATATTTTAAAGTGATGATATGGTTAATTGAAAGTAAAGCCCCTAACCGTCTTCCCTGGCCCACCTCCCTGCAGAAGGGGCTGTTTGCAGCCCGGCCAGCCCCTCGGCCCCACTGGCACTTACTGTATTTCAGTTCCCAGGTGCTTGAGGGAAATGTTCTGAAGGGCCAAGGGCATGGCAGGGACCGGCTGCAAGGCAGCTGCCGTGCCCACGAGCCCAGTGGGCGTTTTCACAGGGCACAGGAACTCCTCCAGCTCCGCCTCCTCTTGCCCTGGGGAACAAAGGAAAGGGAAATCAATCCACCGGGGGTCAGTGCACTGGGAAACACCGGACAGGTGGGACACGACGGGCACAGCCCTGATGGGGAGCAGGCAGGAGTTGGGGAGCTGCACAGGCAAGCAACCCTACTCTGCAGGTTAACAGCAGCAAAAGGAGCTGCTCACCACATGTTCTGCAGCTAGGAAAATGATGCATTTTGCTGGTACAGCCCTCCCAGAAGCCCCTTAAAAATATGCAGACCTGCAGATAATTCTACATCTGAGAATCCATCCTAAAGACATTAGAAATACAGAAAAAACTTTATGTGCCAGGAGGTTCACTTTGGCATTGTTTACAATAGCCTCAAATTGGAGTAAGTATAAAGATCTAAAAACCTGGGAATTGGTTAAGTAAATCATGATGTCTTCATACAATGGAATATTATTCAACCATTTAAAACAATGTTAATGAAGAATGCTTAAGAACACAGGGAACACGCATGCAATAGAATATTAAGAATATTAAGTGGAAAAAGCTAGATAAAAAAATTGGGTTCATAGTATGATCTCAATTGTACAGCAAGTTTCAAAGAAATATACCCCAAAATCTTAACAGCAGTTAGCGCTGCATGATGGGATTGGAAGTGAGCAGGCTACTCTCATTATGTTTTACTGGTTTTCCAAACTGCCTACAGCAAGAAGGTTACTTTATAAACAAAAAAAGAATATATATTTATCAAAAATAGATGGTTATAAAGAGACTTTAAAACACAGGGAAATGTTAGGGTCACACTACTGAGTGTCAAAAAGCAAAGTAGAGCCAGGTGTGGTGGTGCACGCCTGTAGTTCCAGCTACTTGGGAGGCTGAGGTGGGAGGATCGCTTGAGCCCAGAGGTTCAAGACCAGCCTGGACAACACAGTGAGAGGCCCTTCTAAAAAAAAAAGCAAAGTAGGATGTTTGATGTTATTATATGATCCAAAATTGTTTAAATAAAAGGGAGGCAGAAGGTGACAACATAATGTTAACACTGGCAGTCTCTGGGTAATAGGATTACAGGTACTTTTTCTTTTTTCTGTTTTCCAAATTTTCTGCCTAAACAATGATTCTTCTACAGCGACTGACTTCAAAATGTTTAATTTAATGTTAAGGAAGGTTTCAAGGAAATATTATAAGAGAGAGAGGAGGTGAAATATTTAGAAATTAATTTTGAGGGTTATCAAAACTGGAAAAGAGCCAGGACCGCTTATGGGATGGGATGATCTTGCCTAGGCAGCTCCTAAGACCTATGAGGGCAGCAGACACTTTTCATTTGGAGCCCTCTTACCAAGAGGTTGAAAAATTTAGGGTGGAGGAAATTGTTTTTGCACTATTTCTGCAAAAAGAGTGTGGGTACAAAAATATTAAATATAATGGTGGGGCCAAGTGTTCGACCTACTTAAGAAAACAAACTTTGCAATAATTGAAACAATAACAGACAATACATTTGTTAATTCCTAATAGGCTCCGCTGAATCTGGCAGGCTGGCCAGCACTCCGCAACACTACTCAAAAACCATTCTTTTGAGGTCCTCCCTTCAATTCCCCCTCGCCCCAAATACAGACTGGTTGTCTAACCCAAGGCTTCCAGGTGGGGCTGGAGAAAGAGAGATGAATCAAAGTGAAGCTCACAGCCTAAGGAGCAGGGGAGGGGAAGAGCGCAGGCCTTGGGAACACCAGATGGGCAGGAGCTGGGGGCAGTTCTGGGAGGTGGAGTCGGAGTCCTTCCAATTCTGGCCAGGGAGAAGACTTCCTGGAAGGGGGAAGCGCAGCAGCTGGGCCTTGAGGACTGGAGTTGATTTGGATTTGCAGGAGGAATGAGGAAGGATCTTCTGTGCGAGTGTAGGTACAGGCAACAGCAAGGGGTCCCACACCCAGAGCTGAGTGTGTGGGGAGGACCCGAGGGGAGATGGGACCCGGGAGGCCAAATGGAAAGGGGTGTGGCTAAGAGGCTGGATCTCCTCTGGCTGGAAACCAGAGCCCCCGGGGGCTTGAGCAGAGGAGGCTGAAGTACCGGACCTGGTTTTGGTCAGAAGATTTGAAACCCAGCCCTGTTTCTGCAAGGATGGTGCAGTGACCTCGTTGGAGATAACTTTTTTTAAAAAACAAGGCTACTCTCCATCCTGTCTCCTTTGGAGTTAAAGTATATGAAAATGTTTAGAAAACCATGAGGCCCCATACTGTGGACATCTTTCAAAGTAGTCTTTATATACAGGCTTTGAGTTGATTCAAAATAAATAAGATTCTCTTGTTTATCAATTTTTTTTTTTTTGTTTGAGACAGAGTCTTGCTCTGTCACCTAGGACAGAGTGCCATGGCATCAGCCTAGCTCACAGCAACCTCAAACTCCTGGGCTCAAGCCATCCTCCTGCCTCAGCCTCCCCAGTAACTGGGACTACAGGCAGGTGCCACAACGCCCCTCTAATTTTTTATTTCTATTTTTAGTTGCCTGGCTAATTTTTCCTAGTTTTAGTAGAGACAGGGTCTCACTCTTGCTCAGGCTAGTCTCAAACTCCGGCCTTGGCCTCCCAGAGTGCTAGGATTACAGGCATGAGCCACCGCGCCTGGCCTTGTTTATCAATACTTTAACCACCTTTGTTCTCCCTCATTCAGAGCAAAAAAAAAAAAAAAAAAAAAAAAAAATTTACAGATTTTCTAAGATTTTAATACTTTAGTAAGTACCCTCTACCTACCATTATTTGTTTTCCTATAACCACCACTTGTGGCCCTAGATCTGCTCTGAGACCACAGAGAACTAAGTCTTAGGGGTTAAGTGTTATCTCTGGTTGGTTTCACCAGTGAGGAAACAGTAGCTCAGAGAGGATAAGTTTCATGGCCAAGGTCAAAGTTAGCAGGTGACACAGTTATAGATTCAAATGCAGTTCCTTACTTTTGCTTTTATCACTAAACCGTGTGGCTTATCAGAGCAGCCTTTCTAACAAGCGGACCATTCCAGGACAGGAGGAGCTGCCCAACAAGCCACAAGGTCCCATTGCAAAGGGGCTGTCCAAGGATGGGTAGTACATGATGGCAATGTCACAGCAGAGATTAGCACTTTCCATAGGAAACAGAATTGATGACCCAAGGCTGTGGTCTGGAGCCTTTGGGCCCCTCTCCCTCTAGCCTGGATAAATGCCCTGCATAAAGTGACCACACAAAGAATTTTCAGTGGCATTTATCTGCAATTCTCCCTGCCTGAGCCCTAGGGGCTGCCCCATCACCAGTGGGAAGAAGTCACTGCCTGGACAAAAAAGGCCCCGGCCCAGGAGGTCACTGCTTCCCAGGAGGGCCCTGGACAGATGGCTGGCTGCCCCTCAGCTTTAGAAGGGAGGTGTGAGTCTGCAGACTAGGGTTTGAATTTTAGCACTGACATTTTCTTACTATGTGACCTTGGAGAGGTCCCTTGATCTCTGCAAGCCTCAGTTTCCTCTTCTATAAAATGTGAATAACACTAAATACCTCATAAGATTGTTGTGAGGATTAGACAAGATGAAACGTGTAACGTTAGAGCAGCATCAATAAATGGTATGCACGTTTTGGTGATATACATGTATAAAAGTCCTTTGTAAACTCTAGCCTACTTTGGCAACATGTTATTCTTCTCATTATAAATCTGTTGGTTTCTCTTTGATCTTTCTTGGCTCTGTAGAAACAAACCACTATTTACGTAAAGTATCAAAGTTGTAAATGCTTAAAAACTGTAGAGAACGTGCCTTACAGATTGCTCAAGGGCAGTGACAAAACACTTTTTACCAGATGGAGTCTCTGTGACTCAAAGTCAGACACAGGTCAGGCGGTTTTCACCGTCCCGGGAGCAGGCCTCTGCTTCCTCAGGAAGGGTGGTGGCTGGAGAGTGGGGCAGCTTGCTCCAGATGGCTAATCCAGGGCTTGCTGGCTTGCTCAAGATTCCAGAAATGTCTTTCTGGGTGGGCTGGGGAAGGTTTTGCCCAGGCCCTTCGTCTGGGAGGGTACAGACTTGCTATGGGGTGAGGAAAGGCTTCACGAGGAGAAGCCCACATCCCTGCTTCTGGAGTCGCAGGCCAGCGTCCCCCTCGGGAGACTGGCACCCTGGTCATCCTGGTAACTGGCAGGGGTTAGCCCAGCAGAGGCCCGCTGCGTGTGCTGAAGCAAAGCCACAGAATTAAAGAACCTGGGACAGGTTCACAACAACGGAAGGGCCCGTGGGATCCCAGACCCACGCTTTGACAATCTGCTTCTTCAAATTTCAGTTCCGGACACACAAGAATTCTGTTATTGGGAGGGTTTCCTCTCGCTTCTAGTCTGAGGCTGACCTTTGGCAATTCTGTCAACTCGGCTGCAATTTTTGGCGTTGCCAGGGTCGTGTGGCTCCCTGGCAAATGGGGAGTGGGGGCTAGAGAAGTGCCGAAGCAAAGAAACCCTCAAAAAGAAACCCCAAAGAAACCACTGATGACTGTTATTTATTTATTTATTTATTTTTTGAGACAAAGTCTCACTGTTTTGCCCGGGCTAGAGTGAGTGCCGTGGCGTCAGCCTAGCTCACAGCAACCTCAGACTCCTGGGCTCAAGCAATCCTTCTGCCTCAGCCTCCCGAGAAGCTGGGACTACAGGCGTGCGCCACCATGCCCGGCTAATTTTTTCTATATATTTTTAGTTGTCTGATTAATTTCTTTCTATTTTTGGTAGAGACGGGGTCTCGCTCTTGCTCAGGCTGGTTTCGAACTCCTGAGCTCAAACAATCCACCCGCCTCGGCCTCCCAGAGTGCTAGGATTACAGGCGTGAGCCACCGCGCCCGGCCTGATGACTGTTATTAACAATCCAAGGAGCAGTTACTGTAACAGTAATGGCACATATATGTGTACATGTACTACTACGAGAGTAATAGCGCACACACTTATGTACACACATAGAATGTGATTATTAGGACAACCACATGTATCGGGCACTCACTACATGCATGACATTATGCTAAGGGCTTTACATTCCTTTCCTCATTGAGTTATAAAGTTCAATGTATTCGCTCACACGTTCACTCCACAAACAGCTAATGTGCCAGGCAGGGCACCACGGACTGGGGGCAACAGGTGACTAAGAAATGGTCCTTACCCTTAAGGGCTAGTGGGCAGAGACTGACAAGGACAGGGGCAATTCAACACAATGTGACAGGCCTCCTTAGAAACGTTTGAAGAAAGAGTTGAGGGACCACAGCGTCCAGTGGGCAGAGTCTGAGAAGGCTTCCAGGAGGAGGGTGGCGAGAGGAGGCGGTAACAGAGCTGGGCCAGTGAGAATAAGCAGGAACCTGCCGGGCAAAGGAGAGAGAGCGCAAGGCTCACCTGGTGCTGCTGAAGCAACGAGCCCAAGGTGGGCACCGAGGGGGCAGGCAGAGGTGAGGTCACGAGGGACGAGCCGGAGCACCGTGCACAGGAGCTGGGTGGCGGACCAGCCCTGGATGGGGTGACCGGCTCAGGTTTTCCTTCTAGAAAGCTCACTTGGGGTGTGGGGAGGGATGGGTGCAGGTGCAGGCCTGCACACGGGGACACTGGAGTGGAGGCTGCTGTAATTTTTCAACTGAGCGATGAGGTCTGACCCACACAATGGTAGCGAGGAATGCCTGGGTCCAACGTGTGGGTCAGAGAGCAAAAATGGTCAGCATGGTGCCCGACTGGATTCGCTGGCTGAGATTGAGGAAGGGTGGAGGACGGTACGTGGGGAGCCATCTACCAAGGGAAGGCACACTGGGGGAGGAGAAAGGTCAAGGCGGATGCACTCAGATTTGGACACGCAAAGCATCCAGGTCCAGGTCCAGGAGGCACTTGGTGACAACTCCTGTCCTTGCCTATTCAGCCTCGCTGTTGACTGAGGATGAGGCATTCTGGACACTCTGCAGCCTTGTGCTGGGACCTGGTTTTCCGTGTTCTTGCAGGGGCAGCTGTGAGGTGGTCTATCTCAATTCTAAAACCTGTCAATCATGTTCCTGGCTGCAGCATGTGGGCGGGAGGGTATGATCTCCTGGGCTCATCCATGCTGGGATGTTGTTCTAAGATCTGGGATCAAGAAACTTCACGTGTAAGCCATGTGGGTGAGATGGAATCTGTCTTATGAGAATACCAGGTATAAAATCACTGATCTACCCAACTCTCTGTACAAAAGCACTTGCATAAGCAGCAAGCATGACACTGCATTTTCTCATTAACCCTCCTCATGGAAACTCTGTGAAAGTTTCATTTCTTGAAACCTTCCCATAATAGTTGTCATAATAGCAGCTAACATTTATCGGGCTCTGACCATGTGTAGGCATTGTTCTAACCATTTTAGGTGTACGGATTCATTTAATCCTACCATAACCCCAAGAAGGTTACAGGGAAGGAAACTAAAGCTCAGAGAGGTTAAACGACTTGCCTAAATCACACAGAATTAGGATTTGAGCCCAGGCAGTCTGGCCTCCAAGCCCCGATTCTTGCCCTAACTAATCCTGAGCCACATCCCTGGCTCCTCCCGCTCACTCGACAGGAAGGTAAAGGCTGAATCACCAGAGCCCTGGGTGTGTGGGCAGGAGGCCAGCCCGTTGGGTACCTAGCTCGAGGTGCAGGGCGGGCCCGTTCCCAGCCAGGGCAGCTTCTGGTGCAGGCGGACTGTTGTGGAACTCCCAGCGCTTCATCTGCAGCTGCTGCAGCCAGTACAGCATCACTTGCTTGGTGGCGGCCTGAGAAGCACAAGGATTAGTTGGCAAGGCCCTGTGCCTGCAGGGTGGCACCGGGTGTGGGACAGGAATGCTGTCTTTCCCAGAAAAAAAAAAAAAAAAAAAGGTCACTGTGGCTAGGTATTCACCTCTGAAAAACCACATGCTTCTAGGCCATAGAAGATAATCAGGGTCTGGTCTCCCGCTTAGAGGTTCCTTAACTGCTCTTGGCCTCAGTTTCCTCATCTGTACTATGGTGACAATAATGCACATTTTCTAGGGCAGGTATGAGGATGAAATGAGATAAGGAATGTAAATGTCGCACAGTACCCGACACACAGTAGATACGCAAAATGTGCTCACCGGATAGGGGGATTTGGAGATTCTGTGAGGGAGGGGAGGAACTTTGGAATTCTAACTTGGGTGGGGCCCTGGTACCATCACTATCTCCCTCGGTGACACCCCCAAGTCTCTGCTGGGCATCAGTCTCCCAGCACTGGATGGTCCAAACACCCACTTTCACATCCATTCACTCCCTGGCTCCTCCAGGAACGGGGCAAGGCAGGACTGATCAGTCCTTTCCACAAATGAAGAAACGAAGGTCCTGAAGCTGCCCTGGCTTGTGGTGGTAGAGCTGGTCCCAGAACCCGGCACCCCACTTCTAGACCAGAAAACTCTGCTGGGATTTATGGCTAGGAGATTTGTGGCTTCCATAAAGGAGGCCTGAGATCAGCTGAGGTGGGCTGCAGAAGCTAGGCGGCTCGCTGGGGGTGGATGGGGAGCCCCACAGACCTGCCCAGAATCAAGGCCTCGAGAGAACAGCAGCAGGCTAGTGGCACTGGGGCAAGCTCCGCCTCTCAGCGGTCCACAGGTGTACTAGGTACTAGGCCGGGAGGCTTCATGAAAGAGACCCTCAGCCTGTCATGTAGGTATCAAGGAGACAAAATGATGCCCACCAGTCTTCTCTTTCTGTGCACTTGCCCTGAGAGACCTCAGCTCCTCCCAGGGCTTCACTGGGACCTTAATGCTGATGAGCTCTAGCCAAACCCAAATAACCCATTGTATTAATTCATTTGACAAGTGTACATTGAGCACCTATTACATGCGTCAGGGACTGTGCTAGGTGCTGGAGATACAGGGCTGAGTCATCACACATGGTCCTTGTCGTCCTACAGGGGCCATGTACCTACATGTTCCATGGGCTCCTCATCCTGAGTTCCCTCTTGTCAGTGAGTAACCAGGCAGTCAGCCAGTTAGTTACTCCAGCCACCCTGATGTCCTCCCATATTCTACTTCCCTACAACCCCAAGCCACCTCCACTGTCTCCCTCCCCATGGCCACAGCTCTAGCTCAGACATCATCCTCTCCCAATCGCCTCCCTGGGCTGGGAGGTGATGGGCTCCCTGGCCACCAGCCTTGCCTTCCCCTAATGTGTTCTCTACCCAATAGCCAGGCCGAGCTTCCTAAACACTTTAATCTCACAGTGCTTCCTTGCTTAAAGCCCTTTGACAATTTCCCACAGCCTACAGGACAAAGTCCAAGCTCCTTGGCCTAACTCGTAAATGCCCCACCCCTGGGCCTCTGCTCTCCAACTCCATCCTTCCGGCCCCTCTGTATCCCAGGCTCCTGTGAGTTCCTGGACACTCGGGGCGGGATCGCGTTTTCCTGTCTTTCCCGTGGGGCTCTCTTGGCCTGGAATACCTTTCTCTTCCTCGTCTGCTTGTCACACACCTATTTCTTCTTTCAAGCCTCAGGTGCTGGCCCCTCCTCCACGATGCCTTTCTGGCTAGCCTCCCCCACTCAGTGGAAATGACCCCTCCTGTCACCACACTTTCCTTGTAGAGACTTATCACAGGGTCTCTATAGAATGTTTTACTGTGTGTGCCAGTTTGTCTGTCAGTCTCTCTCTCCAGAACCAGTGGGCAGGGCTGATCTGGTGCCACACCCCAGAGCCTAGAATAGAGCCAGGCCCATGCGTGGAATGGTGGAAGAGGAAAGACCACGTACACAGGCCCTGTATACAGCACTCAGCCTGTGGAAGAGACCCAGGAACCACATGGCCTCTAAAATGCCTTCCCTGGCCTGGAACTCCTGGTTTACAAGATTTTAACCAAGTCCCCCAGCCTGGTCACCAGCTAAGCCCCATCACTAAAGGAGAACTGGACCTGTGGGCATTCATGCATACCCAATTAGCTGGAGGTGGGGGGACTATCTCTTGGCACACTCGTCTCTGATGCCCTCAGAACTCTTAGCCCAGATATGCCTTTCCAATTAAATTACCGGCCACCTTGTCTCAACATGAGCATTCTGACCTTGGTTCTGTCATCCTGTGTATGCATGTGTGTTTATTCAACATTTATTAAGTACACACTAGGTGCCAGACTCTTCTCTAGGCTGAGATTAATTCAACAATTTGTAGATGCCTGTGATGTGCCAGATGCTTACAAACTACCTAGGTTCTGAGTGGTTAAGTAACTTACTGAGGGTCACACAGCTATTAAGTAGCAAATGTACAATTTGAATCCAAGCCTGTCTGATTTCAACGTATGTGGCCTTTCCACTATTTGAGGCTTTCTCAGTTAAACATGACGATAAAACAAAATTTACCTATTGCTGCTGACAAAAAAAAAACAGGTTTAGACATGTCTAGATGAACAATCTAGGCTGATCAGCGAAACCTAAGTGTTTATTTTCTAATCCCTGCCAAAGTCTCAGCATTCCCTCCCCTTGGCCAAAACATTAAGAAAAGTGAATCAGATTCCTGGCCTTGAAGAGGATTGCAAAGACTGTATTTGACTATACTTCAGTCCAAGAAAGCTAAGGTAACTGCATTGTTAGGCATACCCCGAAGTAAAGTTTTGAAACAGCACCGAGAAGTATAAAGATTCCAAGTGTGGACAACACCACTCTCCAGATGCCTGACCTCAGGCCAGTCACTTTATCTCTCTATGACTCAGTTTCTTCACTCCTAATATGGGTCCATCATCCCTGCCTTGTGGGAACCCAATGAGGAAATGGGTGTGAATGCGCTTTGAAAGCACGAAGTTCTGGGAACACGCCGGTGATCACTGTTCCGGTCAATTTACTGTGACCGCAGACCCGCGCCCAGCCATGCCCTGGGAACTCATCCAAGCTGGAAAGGAGAACACCCTTCCATTTACCTTCAGGGTCATTACCCGGCTGGGAGTCTTGATTTCGAAAGTTCCCTCCTCGGCGTCAGCCTTGCAGTCAAAGATCGCACTGGAGAGGTCGATGCTGCCCAAAGGATTAGCATCCTGCGCGGTCCGCGAATAATACAGATGACGTTTCTTCTCGTCGTAGAAGAACCAGCGGGATTTCCAGCCCCGGATGGGCCCTTTGCCGCCAAACTTACTTAAATACCCACAGAGCTTCCTTGGGGCCGCCTCCAGGGGCCGGGCGCAGCCCTCCGACTCCTCGGGAGGCAACTCCTCGGGGCCCCTCGCAGAACCCGCGGGCTCTGCGGACCCAGGAGCGGACGAGCCAGACTCCGGGGCGTTCTCCGGGGCCCCCTCCATCGCTGCTAGCTGGCGACCGCAGAGAGACAAGGGGACCAAGGAGGGACGACGGGTCCACGGAGAGACAAGAGTTCCGCAGGACACCAGAGAGAAATCTCGGAGACTCAGCAGGGACCTCCCAAGAGGGAGACACCTGGGCGGGGGCGGAGCCAGTGGAGGACCCGCCCCTGGGAGACGGCAAGGACGCGGCTGGCCGCCGGGCGTGCGCTTCAAAGACCTCAAACCCAGATTACGGAGGCTGGCCACGCCCCCCGCCGACAGGCCACGCCCCAACAGCCCTCTATCCGCTTCTCCCTGCCCAGACTACTTCCGGCTTTTACCCGCGCCAGTCAGCCATCTTTACTGAGGGCAGCTGGGGCGCCCGGCCTTAGGTTAGAGGCGTAGTGGTATTGGCCTAGGTTAACCATGGGGAAAAACACTTGGCCCTAGCTACACTTCTCTGCTAGCTCGCATAGTAACATACACAGGTGGTGCCTTCTTGCGCTTCATGGGCCTCCGCCTTTTTCCTGCAGGTGCGCAGGCCACCGTCGGACGGCGCATCACGCGGCCATTGGCTGAGAGGGACGCCGGGCTCGGGGGCCCCATTTCCGGCGCCGCTCGGGGCGCGCCGCTCCTGGGCGCTGCCCGCCCACCTTTTCTTGGCGATGTTCGGCACCACAGTGGCTCACAGCGGATGGCCTTCTTGTCCTTCGGCTGACCGTTGCGGCCTCCCGCCCTCGGTCCCGGCTCCCCTTCGCGTCCTAACAGGGCCGGTCGTGTTGCGTGGGTTGCCCAGCCGCTGCGCTGCGGGAACCCAGTGCCACGCCTGGGGCGTGGTTGGGCTCGGTACAATTTGTAAATAAGTGAAAGTACTCAGGGTCTGACTAACTCGCTCCATTTCTGCCTCATCTTATCTCTTCTTACATTTCTCCCTTTTCTTGTCTAAGGCGCATTCTCTACTATAGCTGTGGAGCCCATTTCCGTCCACCTCTTTAGGGGCTTCATTCCGGTTTTTCGCCTGCCTTTCTGTTCAGCTCCTCTTCAGCTGCTGCCCCTCAGCCATCCTTAACGAGCCCTCGTGCACGCTCCGTGATCGTGATGTCAGTGAGAAGCGGCGTGGGGTAAAGATGAGGGCTCTGGAGCCCATTCGCATAATTTTCAGATTCCGACTCTGCAATGTTGAGCGGTTTACTCAACCTAAGTCTGTTTTCTCATCTATAAAAATGGAACCAATGATAACACCTCTGCTGCCAGGCAGATTTAGGGTGACGCTCAGGAAATTTACGTTCCTTTGCAGGGGCCGCTGAAGTTGTAGTCTTCCAGGTGGGAAGGTTGCAAGCAGGAAGCGTTTCTCATAAATGCTGGAAGACAGCTCTTACGTCGTTATGGTTTATTTTCTCACTCTAAATGAACATCCGTCGTTGTATCTAATTTTGTGTTCATAATTTTGTCATTTTTTTTCTTCAGAAGTCCCTCAGTAATTAATGTATAAATTCCAATCCCCACAAAACCTGGATCCACACCTGTCTAGAGTTGTTTTGACAATTAAATAAAATAATCCGTGTGACGCTCTTAGCACAAAATGTGGGACACAATAAATGCTCAATAAATGTTACCTGTAATTAAAGATGGATAAAGTAGACCTCAAGGCAGAAAGCATTAAGCCACAAAGAAGATGGTAGATTATACGGTAGAGTTCACATCATTGAAAATTGGGAAATACAACAATTGTAGAGATTTTAACACATCACTTTCAGCTTTGTAAGATTTGTTAGAAAATAACAAAAAATAGGCTGGATGCGATGGCTCACGCCTGTAATCCTAGCACTCTGGGAGGCCGAGGCAGGAGGATCGCTTGAGCTCAGGAGTTCGAGATCAGCCTGAGCAAGAGCGAGACCCCATCTCTACTAAAAAAAGTAGAAAGAAATTAGCTGGACAACTAAAAATATATAGAAAAAATTAGCCGGGCACGGTGGCGCGTGCCTGTAGTCCCAGCTACCCAGGAGGCTGAGGCAGGAGGATCGCTTGAGCCCAGGAGTTTGAGGTTGCTGTGAGCTAGGCTGACGCCACGGTACTCTAGCTGAGGCAGAGTGAGACTCTGTCTCAAAAAAAAAAAAAAAACAGAAAGAAAGAAAATAACAGAAAATAAAATTACAAAGATCAGAGTGCCAAAATAAGGTTGACTTAGTTAAGTACTACAGAATATCTAGTCTTTTTATATTATGTCCCATGTCAAAAAGAAAGTTTTGGTTTCAAATAGCAGAATGTATGTAAGCAAGTACTTTGGCCACAATGCATGAAAATTTGAAAATAAAAAGTCAACCAAATAATCTAATCTCTTGGAAATAAAAACAAATTTCCTAAATAACTATTGGGTAAAAGAAGAACTAGAAGTTGCCATCATAAATTATTTGATGGGGGAGAGTGGAGGACAATAAAAAGTGTACGTATCAAAATTCAGCATTGAGTGATTAGTCACTGAAGTCATATGGACTCCAGTATTGGAGTTCTAGCACCAATGATTATTAGCTCTGTGACCTTGGGTAAGTTATTTGACTTCTCTGAGCTTTACTTTTTCATCTGTAAAATGATGGTAATATATTATAATAATGTCTGCTTCATAGGCTTGAAGCGAGGATTACATAAAACTTATAGAGCACTTATACTACCTCCCATGTAGCAATCACTCAGTAAACGTTAGCTATTATGGGATATAGCCAATGTTCTCAAAGCAAATTTATTATCTTTAAATTATTTATTTATTCATTCATTTATTTTTGAGACAGGGTCTCACTCTGTTGCCAGCGCTAGAGTGGGCTACAGTGCAGTGGCGTCATCGTAGCTCACTGCAACCTCAAATTCCTGGGCTTAAGCTATCCTCCCGACTCAGCCTCCAAAAGAGCTAGGATTGATTACAGGCATGAGCCATGGCGCCAGGCCTAAATGGTGTTATTATTTAAAAAGATAAAAAGAAGCGTTCAACAGGAATGTTATCAGGGAGGAGGAAGGGAACTCAAAAAAAGCAAGAGGAAGGAATTAACAAAGATAAAAATTGAAAAAAACGACTTGGATAACAGAAAATCCGTACAATTTATAAATAAATTCAAGAGGAGATACTAGGAAAGACCCATGAAATGAATCTCTGGCAAATCCAGGGAAATAAAAATGCAGAAGGCACATGCAAACACGACATTAGGACAAGCCCTCTGGCAAGCACTCATACAGCTCTTTGCTGATGAGTTTGAAAATATTGGGCACTTGGCTCAGAAAATATAAACTACCAACATTGTCTTCAAAGTAATACCTGTATATGTTATATAACAAACCTGTATATATGATATAGTAACCATAATACAAAGAAGTTGTGAAAAAACCAGCTCAGAAAAGGTCCAATCCTGCCTTCAGCCACTTTCACTATGAGTGCTGGGGAAGGGGCAGAATGTATAAGCCCCAGTTGGGGTGCTGGGTGTCAAGAAACCTGGCCCTTGGAATTTCTGTTAGTTACAACCTTTCTGGGCCTTGGCTTCTTTGTCTACAAAATAGTGATCATAATCCCTATTCAGGACATCCCACTGAATGTTTGTTGTTGAAGACCAAAATGTAATGAAGGCAAATTTTTGGTTTGGTATCCCACATCCTTACTAACATCAATGTGCTCAGGGTTGCTCTAGGGGAAAAAGAAATTGAAGAAAAAAAGATTTATGCTTTACGTTTAGGGACATTAGTAGGGAATCCTTGTTGATCTAGATGCATCAATTGTTGGGGATCCTAGCGGATGCACTTCTGGTTATTACATCAAAAAATGGTCACACCCCTCCCCACCCTCTCTTCCTTTTGCTATGGTCAGGTTAGCTGCAAGCAAGAGGTTGTCAGAAAGCGACATCTTGTGGTCTTTGTGGGTCCTGCCATCTGGCATACAGCACTTAGTTTTTCCAAGTTCTTTTGTCAAGGCACAAAGCAACACTCCCTGCCCCAGCCCCAACATAACCCAAACAGGCAGGTTACTAATTTGACACCCTTAAAATCAATATATCTTAAATATTCCTTTAACCAATGTATTTAGTGAAAGCATGAGAAAACTATTTTCTACCAAGAAAATCATGTATTTGTATTCAGTATAAGAGTTTACTACATGCACTAATAAAACATTATACTTCAAGTTATTTGGAGTTGTTTTTCCTCCTCAAATTTTTTTCTTTTCTTACTACAGGATAATTTTACTTCCTTTATTAAGGAAGGAATAACTTACATGAATATGGTTATACAGTTTTATTGAAAATACATTTTAAAAATTTTAGGCTTTCTGATCAGCAAAACATCATATGCTTCCTAACATATCTATTTTTTTGAAGAACATCATTTTCAATTGATAATAAGCCCAAAGAATTTACGTTTGACACATGATTTTCAAATACATATGTTTTAGGGAAATTAGGTTGATTTAAACGCACAAGTCATTTGCAAGTGG
This sequence comes from Indri indri, assembly GCA_004363605.1. Lineage (NCBI taxonomy): Eukaryota > Metazoa > Chordata > Mammalia > Primates > Indriidae > Indri > Indri indri. Next base: position 13,712 of record RJWJ010019566.1, on the reverse strand, counting down.
GATTTCTCATTGGTAGTTCTTCTATAAATGTCGATTTAGACAAACAGTGATTATTGGAAACTGGAGGACAGAAAAACAATGTTCATTTTTGCATGAATACCTCATGATAGCAGAGGCCAAAATGGGTTCCCCCAGCTACCTGGCAGGATCATTGTGAGGAGTGACTGCTCCATCCGTCAAATCTTGCTTGACTGAACATAATGGAAATTCGGTTCCACATGTCAAGCATAGCGTTTAGTGATAGAACCTTGAAAGAAATTACCTGACACAGCAGACAATGAACACCTTCCTATTTTATATTCCATTTCAAATTCTGAATGTGAAACAGATTCTGAAAAAGGAACTTTTGCTCTAGGGAAACTTCCTTTTGAAATTATTTTCTATCTTAATGAATAAAAAAACACAGGGGATATTTTTAGTTTAATTTTCACAAATTTATAAGCCAGAGAAACGAAAAACTAGACTTCCGTGTTTCCTGTTCTTGGTATGCTTGGCAAGAAATGTAGCAAAATCTTTTAGTGGGTGGAGAACGGAAATTCCCATTGGAAATTAGGTATCAAATCTGGCAGTGTCTTCATAAATTTTCTACTGTCTCTGGAGTTAGATTGTCTGGATTTGAATTCCGGCTCCATCACTCACTAGATGTGCGACCTGGGACAAGTTACATAACCTCTCTGTGCCTAAGCTTCTTCATCTGTGTAAAGGAGGATCATTATGATACCTGTTCCGTAGTGTCGTTATGTGATTATGTGACATGCACTGTGTCCAGTGCTTAAAAGCACAATGTCTGTCCGATAGAAAATATTTGATAAATGTTATCTACTAATAATATTATGAGTTCTAGGAATCATTGTTTCTTTGGGCTAGTAGGAAACCCCCAACATTCATTTGATCCAGTTCATTGTCCAAACCCTTGTTTTCATTCCAGGCTACCAGAGAAGCCAATTTTTCTGTTGCTTGCTGGTTTCATTAAGTAACGGGAGGCTCTGAGAATTTCTTAAATAGGAGTCCACTAGATAGCAATGTTCCTTCAACAAGGAATACTGTCCCTTTAAACACGTAAAATGGACTGGGCACAATCCTAGCACTGTGGGAGGCTGAGGCGGGAGGATCACTTGAGGCCAAGAGTTGGAAGCCAGCCTGAGCAAACATAATGAACCCCATCTCTACAAAAAAATAGAAAAAAAAATTAGCCAGGTGTGGTGGTGCACGCCTGTAGTCCCAGTTACTTGGGAGGCTGAGGCAGGAGGATCATTTGAGCCCAGGACTTTCAGGTTTGAAGTGTATTTTAACATCTGCGTACGGACAGGTTGAGTCCAAGATGGCATCAGCCTCGAAATGGCGGTCATCTAGGGCTTTTATAGTTGGGTTTGGGTGGGCCCTCAAGGGGGTGGGGTCAGTTTAAAGGGAAAGTTCCCATGGAACCTCCCACCAGCCTCTGGGTTCAGCCTAACAAAATGTCAGTCATTTCACATTTGTGCCTCAGGGAGTTGAGACTCCTCAAACCTCTTCCAGTGAAGGGACGTCCCCAACCCCATCACACCTGCTTTTCCAAGTAGAGTACACTGAATGACCCATTTCCCCAGCTTCTATCATCAATGAATATTGCATTTTTGTGAAATGATTTTTCAGTGTTCACTGGGATGATTCTCTTCTAATTTGTTAATCTGGTGAATTATATTGTTAGATTTGCTGATAATAGATACATTTGATGCTTACATTTCTAGGATATAACTAACTAGGTTATTGTTTGTTTAATACATTATTAGATAAAGTGTGGTACTATTATTATTATTATTTTAGTAAAAGGCAAAATATTTATTCTATTTGAAGAGAAACCAGAGTATGTGTGCTATTGTTTTGTTTAGGATTTTTGCATCTAAAATCATGAATAATTGGATCTTTATTTTTTCTTTTCTGTGTTCATCTCAATTCTCTCTCTCTCCCCCTGTGTCTTCTATCACCGTGAGCTGCCCTGAGATTTGCAGCACATGTGAACAGCATAGGAGGTCACCAAAAAGCACAGCCCTGGAGATAGGCACCTAGAAACCCAACGGAAAGGAGGAAGCAGCTCCTCGAGTTGCTGTGATTGGTAGATCATGAAGCTATACCACCTCTTCGGAACAATGGCCGTTTTACTTTTTTGGGGTCATGGGCACACTTATAGTCATGACTCAAGCATTACAAAAGTGATCCATGTAGCCAAAAACATTTGTACCTCACGGTCATGTTTCTGTTGCCTGGGCCAGAGGCTCTCAGGCTGGGGCCTAGGGCCTCAGGTGATGCTGGGGGGGAATCTTAGGGGTCTGCAAATCTCCAGTAAAATGAAAAAAGCATTTTCATTTCAAGATAATCTTTTTTAAAAAAAGCGTATCCTGGTCATCTGACTCCAGCCACTTCTGACCAGGCCATTTCAGGAAGTGGTAAGAGGGTGTGCTCTCACGTCAGCATGCTGCGTTCACGTCCTGACTCGCTCCACATCCCAGCTCTGTGACCCAGGACAGCACTCACCTGCTGTGCCCTAGTGCCTTCCGCTGCAAAAGGGTGACAACAATCGGTTCTGCTCTGGGGTCCCTGTGAGAGCTAAACGAGATTATGCCAGTAAAGCATTTAGCCTGGTGCTTAATGGGCCTCTGCGCTCAATCACAGCTCCAATTGTGTGTATTGTCTAGTGGCCCTGGGATTCTCAACGGCTCATGAGAGAAAAAACAAAGATGGCCTTAGCAGGGAATTGATGTGTTAGAGCTGAGTGACGACCAGACGGCGTGGCGTGCTGAATAAATGAAGTTTTCACAGAAGTTTAAATAAAGAAAAGCAGTGTGCTAATTGAGTCATCGCACCAGGCTGGCTGAACTCACAGGAACGTGCCCGGGAGCAGTCGGGGCTGTGCTGCGTGCTGAGCTGCCATTCATTCGTCAGCGAAGCCTCTTCTATCCCATTCCGTCCATGCTGTGAATATGATTTTTATTGGCTTCGTCATTTTGTTTTTACTTAATTTATAGATTTGTTTGGCTTTTAGATGAAAGCTCTAAGCATAAGGTTATTGCCTAGTTTGAATATATTTAGGTAACTTTTTAAATAAACATAATATTCGAAGTCAATGCTGTGGTTTAAAATGTGTCCATGTGTTTTTCAAGTTTGAGAAACATTGCTCTGCGTCTTTTGCATCAAACTTTGGATAGAGGGAAAGCAGATGCATATTCTCTTTGCACAGAAACCCTAACTTCACATTAATTAGCGCCGGAATCACTGTGGTGGGCAAGCACAGTCAAGAATAGCCATGACCTTGGGGAGCAAAGACGGCCAAGCTAACAGCTCTTCAGCATCGCCAGAGCATCCAGGTTGGCGGTTTCTCCACCTTCGCTCCACTGCGCAAGCTTTGAGTGCAGAGTTTATTTTGCCATCCTGTTGGCCACGGTATTACTGGGCTTGTTTTCTAGTATTTCTACCATTGCCTTCAGGATGTTTGAGATTTACGGCTCTATGGGATAACATGTTTCCTGTTGCTTGTGTAACTTACATGTCAGTAAGAGTGACCCTGCCCTGTGAGATCCAGATGTGATTAATCCCAACTTCCCAGACCTCCCACTCTTGGCTCTGGAAAAGGCCAGCGCCTCTCCAATGTTTCTGTGATTTCTGGGGAGCTTATACGCTCACGGCCATCTCTTGCTCCAACTTCCTTCTTGTGCGGAGAGCAGAGAGCGTATTTCCCGTCTGCATCTTGTGGTTGTTTCTCTTCTTATCCTCACTCTGGCTTCCACCCAAACACAGACTTTGCCCTTTTCCTTCGTTTCCACCAAAACCCACAAGGCTTTTACTCGTATAGTAAATGTCACCAAAGGTTTAGGGACATTTTGCAGGATCGGGTGAAATGCAGGGAAGGGAGAGGTTTTATTTTACAGCAACACAAATGACTTGAAATCAAATGGTTGACATACCTATTCCTAAAAGTCTTTTCGCCACGCCTCCCTGTTACCAGACCTTCACCCCCTTGTCTCTCATCTTTCTCTCCTTCCACCCCCAGATTTCTAGTCCTTCCTTACAGAACTGTTCCGCTGTCTCTTTTAGCCTTGTCTTCAGAATCTCACCTTGCCCGTAGCACAGCGCGTCAAGACGCTTTCCTTGACAGTGTTCTTCCTAAGAAGCATTCTGTCGTTGAGAGATTAGATGGTTGTTGACTGCCCCATGACACTGACTGGAGCTGTCCACTTTACATTCCTCCTGTCTGGCTGAAGCACAAATAATAGCTCAGAGTTTACAAAGCATTTTCACCTACATAAGCCCCTTCGGCCATCAGAACAGCTCCAGGTGAGGTCTCATGTCCATTTTACAGATGTGGGACCAGGAGCTCAGAGAGGTTGAGTGAATTGTTCAAAGCCACACAGCCAGGTAAGTGGGGATGTAGAAGTCTGCACCCAGGCCTGGTTATGTGGAGATTTGACCCATGTCATCACACACAGACAGGATGCATGCTGTCTGATCTTCCAGCAATTTGAGGCCACGTGGATTCCATGGTAAATGATTAACACAGGATGACCCGGTTGTCCTCAGGTGTGGCCATATCAGCCCCAGCAGGGACATGCATTCTATGGAGTCGGATCGCCTATGCCTTCCTCTTCTTTCCCTCTTTTGCTGGCCAGCTCCTACTCATCTTCAGGTCTAGGTATAGGACTGGCTGTGTCATTTGTGGGGTCCAGCACAAAATTAAAATGCTATGCCCCTTGTTCAAAAGTTGTTAAGAATTTCAAAACAGTGACAGCAGAGCATTAAGCCAAGCATGGGGCACATTGAAATGATTGTACAGGTCACAAACCCATGAAGCTAGCCCTGTTTGGAGGCTCTGTCCCCCAGGAAGCATATGCTGACTCCACAATTTGGGCAAGGTTCTTTTTTTTTTTTTTTTTTTGAGACAGAGTCTGGCTCTGTTGCCCTGGCTAGAGTGCCGTGGCAACAGCCTAGCTCACAGCAACCTCAAACTCCTGGGCTCAGGCGATCCTTCTGCCTCAGCCTCCCTTCTGCCTCAGCCTCCCGAGTAGCTGGGACTACAGGCATGTGCCACTATGCCCGGCTAATTTTTTCTATATATTTTTAGTTGTCCGATTAATTTCTTTCTATTTTTGGTAGAGACGGGGTCTCGCTCTTGCTCAGGCTGGTTTCGAACTCCTGAGCTCAAACAATCCCCCTGCCTCGGCCTCCCAGAGTGTTAGGATTACAGGTGTGAGCCACCACGCCCGGCCTTGGGCAAGGTTCTTATCACATGCTGTCTTCATTTCTTCATTATGCTTCTGTCTCGTTATTAGTCTGTGAGCTTCTGGAGACCTGCATTCTGTTGTCGTCACCCTGGTGCCCAGCCCAGGCCCTGGCAAAGAGCAAGGGCTTAGCGGCTGCCCCACTGGGACTTGGGACTCCTGCAAGTGGGACCTGGAGAAACCAGGCACTGAATTGTCATCTCTGGGCAGGACCCACTCAGGATCACAGACAGGTCAGCCGGAGTAGGACTGAGTGAGCCTCTGAGATTTGCCAGGAGTTTCAAGTGTGGGGAGGAGGTACAGTAGGAACCCATCTTCTCTTGGAGAGTGTGTTGATCATTTACTGCTCAGGGCCTCACAAATCCTGCTCCTCAAGGCTGAACAAGGTGTGATGACCCAAGGAGGTTAGGGACAGGCAGGAGACAGGGGCAGAGACGGCAGACCAGAGACGGGGCCCTTCCTGGGGGCACACTGCTTGGGTCCAGCACCCCCACCCTCAGCTTAGCCCCATGACCCTTCTTTAGCCTCCTGAGGCTTCCTAGGTCCTCAGGCTCCCTTTGCCCAGCAGCAGGAGGGGGGGCAGGGAAATATCTCCTAAGTGTCTCCTGAAAACCAGGAGGAGGGAGGAGGGCAGAATTCTCAAAAATTTTGGACAAACATGGGCCCTTATGTGGAGCCCTCCTGGACCCTACAGATTTCTTTCAGTTCGAAGCAACAGAACTCCTACTCGGTGTAAGCAGAAAAGAGCACATATTAGTTTAAAACCTAGAAGCTTAAGGGTGGCTGTATCGTTAGCCATCGCTGGTCCTTGAGCCCAAACGATGTGATCAGAGCTCAGTTTCTCTTTTCATTTTTCTCCACGTGGAAGGCAAGATCTCAAACCTCCTGAAAACAGCAGGCAGAAACCCTGGGAAGAGTTCTCATTGGCTGGGCTCAAGTAATGAGCATATCCCTGAACCAATCCCTGTGTTCAGGGGTGGGAGTAAGGGCTGGCTTCCAGAGGAGGGGCCGGAAAAAGGCTGGGCAGGCGGAAATGCTGATGGCTACCAGCCTGGTTTCCGCAGTCTACCCAGTACGGCCTCCTCTCCCCGGGAGTGGCTTCTAGGCCTTTAGAGCCTGAGCCCAGGAAGATCCTTGTAGAGTGGAAACTGCTGAGCACAGGCAACTGCCTGGAGGTCAGGCCTTGGCTGCTGCCCCAGGCTTGCTGTTTCCAGAAACCTCTTCCCATCCCCGCTCAGAGCAGATCCCAGTGTTGTCTCCACAGCCCAGGGTGGGGAGACTGCCAGGCAGAGCTTTCTCAAAGGGCTTCAACTCCAGAGTGCCTTTCTTTGAGGCTGGGAAATATTCTTTATTTATTTTACCTTAGAAATGAGCCAGTATTAACGAAAGGAAGACAAGGAGAACCCTTTGTAAAAAGACTGCAGTGCAACATTGCTCTCTGGGCCTTTGCTTTAGACTTGTTGCTCCTCAAGGCCAAGCAAGGCATGGAGAACCTTAGTGATGATGAGAAGGAGGCTTTTCTTCAACACTTTGGTATTTCTCTCTTTCAGACTTGCAAAGACCAAATATTTTCTTCAGCTGGCTCCATATTTAGTGAGGATATATGAAGGTTTCTCGAGTCGGCAGTGGCCGAGACATGGGTCCATGTGGTAGTGGCTCACTGCTATGGTGCCTCTACCTGTGGTAGCACAGGTGTGAGGAATGGACTTGAAAGAGAAGAGCTGAGTCTTCAAGCCAGGACATCTGGGTTCCATGCCTGTCCTCTCATGACCTTCTGGTTGATCTTGGCTCCAGTCACTGGGCCTCAGTTTCCCCACCTGTATGAGGATGGGTTGGACAAGATAATCTGTGATCCTTCTTAGCTCTAATTTCTGTTACTCTAGGTCGGGTAGAGAAGGAAGACCAATCAGGAATCTGGTTGTTCCTGCCTTTGCCACAGACTCATTAGGTGACCTTGGGTAATGTAAATCTATGGCCATACCACCCTGAACGTGCCTGATCTCATCTGATCTCGGAAGCTAAGCAGGGTAGGGCCTGGTTAGTACCTGGAAGGGAGACCTTGGGTAAATCCCATCTCCCTGTTGGGTCTGTTTCCCACCTTTGAACAGCCTACATCGCGTAGGAAGCTAAGAGGTGGTGCAGAGCGGCAGGCTTGGAGCAGGGCTCTCTTGGGCCAGGATTCAGGCTGCCTGCTTCTCACCACGCTCCACCATTCGGGATCCCATGCACTGAAGAACTCTGGCCTGGGACCAGGCCTCCAGTGAAGTCTGTGAGTCCCTCCCAGTTCTGGGGACCACACCCAGTCACATGGCCTTGGGCCTCCCCAGCCTGCTTTGGCCACCTCTGCCTTTGTTCTGATTTCTGGACCCAGCAACCAACTGGGACATATCTCAGCCAAAATGTCTAATTCTGCAAAGCCTCGCAGCCTGTCATGAGCCACAGGGAGGACTGCTGCCCAGTGGAACACTGAGGAAGCAGCATGACACCCATCCCCAGGGAGCTTGTGATCCAGAATGGGAGGGGACAGTGTGAGCATGTACCCAGGGCCATGAGAGAGGGGCAATGTCCTCAGCCTGGAGAATAGGAGTATTGCATGTTGGGGCGTCTAGGAGGATGAGAGGAGCTGCTGGCCGAGGGCCCAGCACCATGGAGGAAGTGACAGACTGTGGGGTGACTCCATGGGGTCCAAGGGACAGGTGGCGGAAAGGAGCATGGGGCCAAATCTGACACATTGGGTAGGCCTGGACAGGGGGCCAGAGCTGAGGAGGCAGTGAGTTTCCCATATTAGTTAAGAGCCTGTGGTTGCAAGTGATGGGAACCCAACTTGAACTAACCCAGGCAAAAGGGAAATTTATTGGAAGAACAGAGAATCTGAGGAAGGCCTGAATGCCTATGGGGCAGGTGAAGGCCCAGGGTGTCTTCTAACCTCCTGAAAATGGTGGGACAGGCTCTGATTGGCTGGGCTTGGGTAATGAGCATATCCCTGAACCAATCCTTGTGTCCAGGGGTGGAAGCAAGGGTGGGCCTTCAGATTCCCTCCCAGTGTGTCCCCCTCCATCCCCACAAAGCAGGGCTGTGCTTCCAGAGGAGGACGGGAAGGGACAGCTAACCAGAGACTCAGGCACCATCGGGACCCAGCTCTTGATCCTGCTTCTCTCTCTGTGGCTCCGTGTCTCTCTTTCATGGCAGGCTAAATTTCTCTACATGGAGAATCCTGGGGAAGGGATTTATTGGCCCGGTTTGGGTCAGGTTGCTACCCTCAGGTCAATCAGCTGTGGCCAAAAGTTGGGGTCCCATGGTGACAGGGCTGCCCTGCGCTGTCAGCAGAAGGCTGGGAAGGTGGTTTCTGAAGGAAGGGATGGTGCTGAGCAGGCGACCCCAGAACTGTCCCTTAAGTTTCTGAGCAGAGGAATATGCCCCTATCTGACCTGTATTTTGGGAAGAGTAGGCATTAAGGATGACAGTCTTTTTCCTTTTATTCATAAAAACAAATTTGCAACAATTTATTAAAAATCGATACCATGCAGTAGGGGTACGAGAAATTCGTCATTTACATTTGATTCTGGCAGTTCCAGTCTAATTTAAAGCAATTGTGCACTAACATCATTGGAAAATGCCTTCAGGCCGAAGCCTCTTCGGAAACGGACGGTGTGTTTGCTGCATATAAAAGAACAGAACCATTAAATAGCTAGAGTCACTTCTGTGGGTCTTGTTATTTGCAGGGAAATTAAAAAAAAGATGGGTGAACCTACAGTATCAGTAAGACAGAGAATGTACTTGGTGGGTTAACCTAGAAGACTGTGCACGTTCGGGAGTCACGAAGGGTCACAGACGCACACACTCACCTCCGACAGTCCAATACTTTTGTTTGTTTCCTGCTATGCTGGAATAATATTTCTACAGGTATTTTTTGTGTGTATACATTATGTACAATTAATTGTCTCTTTCCCTTTGAAAAATTAATGTGGTCCTTTAAATTAAATTTGGTTTTGGTGAAATCAAGAAAGCAAGTAAATACTGGTAATACACAGTGAGTGACAACACCGATTTTTAGTGCCTAAACAGAGAATGACTTCAACTTGACCTGTGATGTGTTAACATTTTTTTTTTCCCTAAAAGCTACAGTACCTCCGTAACCTCTCTTTGGGGAGGGGAGCAGAAAGCTATGCTACGTGAAACAGGGTGTTTTGAAATGTTGGCGATGGTAAGATTCCTGTGGGCCCTTTCGTCAAAGCCTGGTGGTGACAACAGTGTGTTCCTGACTGCAGTGGTTCTGGGAAGAGATTATTGCCTGCCTGTTGAAGCTGCCATTAGGTTTCTTTAGGGAGTGAGCAAGCTGCTCAGTTGTGCAGACGTCCTGGACGTTGTCATTCAGGCCTTTCTTTAGCAAAGAATGAACCTGTCTAGGAATGTCAGAAAAGTCATGGGGAGCCTCCCTCTAGCCGGGTTTTTTGGTGTAGAGGGCTGTGCTGGAAGCTTCTCTGGGCCACACCCCCGGCTGCAGTAAGGGCTGAAGGTCTAGTCACACTAATACCTCACAGGTCAGGGCCACTTCGCTGTTTGGTACCAAGCTTTCCTGGACGAAATCATGTTTCTATCCTCAGAGTGACCCTGTGAGGTAGGCAAGACGGGTGTTATTTCAACCCCGATCTGTTACAGAGGGGAAACTGAGGCTCAGAGAGACACTAGTGACTTGCCCAAGGTCATGAAGGGAGTCAGCAGGGGACTGAGGACTTGAACCCAGGGCTGTCTGGCTCCCAGGCCAGTGCTCCTTGGGGTTCACTTGAAAGGGAAGAGTGATCTCATGAGCGAGAGTCAGTCTGCCGACTGGTCGCCCCCAGGGACCCCCAGGGAGAGCTCACTGGCTTGTCTGGGTGGAAGGCTGCCTTCTGGAAGCCAAGGGAAGCCCTCAGCCAGCAACTCTCTCCCCATGGCTACAGGGATGTCTCTTAGCAGAATGCCCCCGATTCACTTTGGTCAGAAACAAAGTCAGTGGAAAAAAAAAAATCCCAGCCAGCCCTTGGGCCCTGATGAGAGAGGTTAAAGTGCACAATCTTTCTTATCGTGTTTGCTGGGAATAGACATTCCATGATTAGCTCGGGCGGTCCCCCTCATTACCGGGAACACCCGATGTGAACACAAGGACACGGCCAACGTGGTGGGTGCGTGAGAGACTGTCGGCGAATGCTGCAGAGCGTGTCTGCAGTGACGTGCCCTGAATCCCCACGGTCCCCGGAACGGGTGTTATTGTGTTAATGTGTGGCATTTTACCAGAGTAACAAACTTCTTGGTTGGGGATGGAGGTCCCATCAGGAGCGTGCAAGTCCGCCTGCTCCGGCACCCCAGGCTGCCCCAGGGCTGTGCCTGTCTGCAGCTCTTGCAGACTCCCTGTTCCAGGAGGGCTGGGGTTGGCTGGCCTGGCAGCTGGGGGCCTGGTGGCCCTGCCCGCCTCCTCCCCCAGAGCGGAGAAGGGCCGGCCCGAGGGGCCACAGCCAGCGACGTGTGTGCAGAGTGCAGAGGCGGTTTCTCTGGAAGCCCGTGCCTCTCCCCAAGGCTGCTTCAGGCGACTCAGTGCCTTCTAGCTGGAGTTCCAGTGCCCCTCTCCTTGTCTAGATTTTTTTTTTTTTTTTGCAAGTTTCAAATATCCCAGCTCCTCCTTGTTTGCGGACATTAAGGAAGAAGCCGTTTCCATTCCTCTTCTTTGCGAAGGAATACGAACTTCACAAATAAGGCTCGAGGTCAGGTGCCGAGTCCCCCCTCCCTTCCTGTCCTCCTGAGTGCCGTCCCAGCGGTCCTGAGAGGCCAGCCATGGCGCCCGGCTTCTCTGCAGCCAGAGCCGAGTGTTCCTGTAGCAGACGCCTCTGCCCAGAGTGGTGCTGTCCCGGGGGAGGCCCCGGCCCCAGGCCTCCCACCCTTACAGGCCCGAGACCATGACTCGGAAGGAGGGTGGCACGTGTCTGTGGCGGGGGCTGGCGGTGGGGCTGACGCAGGGGCTGACACAGCTGGCGTCCACGCCTCCTATGGACGGGAGGTAGGCGTGGTGGAGGATGGGGAGCTGGAGGGACAGCCGGCGCTGGATGCTGGAGAGGAAGACAGGGAGAAGTGTTAGTGCAGGCTGTCAGGCTGCTCCTGGGTTGCGCTTTGGCTGAAAAAGCTGAGGACACGAACATGCTTTTCTCTGAATCCGAGATCTGTCCATCCCATCACCTAACTGTTCAGCCGTCTGCAGGCATGTAACGAAAGCCTACGTGAACCAGCTACTGCCCTGGGAGTAACCAGGGAGACCAGACTAAACAAGGCAGATGCAGTCTTCTTGGGCCTCTGGGCTGGGATTTGACAATTATTATAAATGTCATAGCAGAAAAGATGCTCCTTGACTTACAGTGGGGCTATATCCCAGTAAACCCATTGTAAGGTGAAAATGTCGGAAGTCAAAAACGCATTTACTACACCTAACCTACTGAGCTTCATAGCTTAGCCTAGCCTGCCTTGAATGTGCTCAGAACACTTCCGTCAGCCTACCGTTGGGCAATGTCATCTAACACAAAGCCTATTTTATAATAAAGTATTAAATATCTCATGTAATTTACTGAATACTGTACTGAATGTGTATCACTTTCAAATCATCGTAAATTTGAAAAATTTTAAGTTGGGACCATCTGTATTACTAAGGACAAGGCTTTACCCCTCTAACAGGGCTTTGCTGCAAACACAGACACGTCTCGTTCTCTACTCTCGCGCACTTCCACGTGGACTTGGCTTTCAGCTCTATCCTTCCTCTGTCCCGTCTCCAGTGCCTTTCCCAGGACCTCATCCCTTCTTGCTGGGCCAATTCCAACAGGCTCCTCCCTGGTCTTTCAGCCTCTTTGGGGACTACCGTTATCTTTCCAACACGGGGAAGCTGGGGAAGGGAAGACAGGACACGCACTGATGTGACAGTCAGGGTGCCCTACGATCTGTCTCTCGCCAAACTCTCCAGGTGAATCTTCTGCCCTCTCCCTGCAAGCCTTGTCCTCTGGCAGCTGTTACAGTTTCCCCTAAAATCCTGCTCCTGCGTGTTCTTCCACTCTTTCCCCGTCTGGAATATTCCTTCTGTTTCCCAACTGGACGAACTGTGTTTCTTTCAAGACTCAGTTTAAATGTCAGAGAGTGGGCCCCCTTCCTCCTCTAAGCCCCCAGAACCCTTGGTACCTACCCAGAAATGAAGCCAGAGAAAGCTGGAGGTGGGGCCAAGCCAGGGGGTGGGTTTGCACATGGCCAGTGGAGGAGCGGCAAGGGGAAAGGGGCTGTCCTATCCTCTGACTTCCTTCTCACTGCCACACCCTCCCAGTCTTAATGACTGTCATGTCACCTTAACTACTGAAAAGGCTGCTTTGGGGAGGGCGCCCAGGCGATTGCTCCCCTGCTCTGTTCAGCCGCCCTCTCGCGCAGTTCTCCACCGGCACTCCTGTCATGGTGCGCTCCTGTCATGGTGCGCTCCTGGAGGGAAGGGGCTGAATTCTTATGCCTCCCCGTGTCCCCAGTGCCTGGCCACTCAGGTGCAAACAAAAACAAAAACAAAACCCCAGATATTAACAAACACCCAGTAGGCAAGAGAAATATTGCCATAATTTAAAGCATGAGGGATTACTTTTTATATCATTATAACGATGAGGGATTGAGGGAAGGGTACAGAGTTTATGTAACTTGCTCATGGAAACAAAACTGGAACCGGGGAAGTTGGGACTCTTCTCTTAAACCGCATTGCTTTGTGCTGGAGGCAAATCAACTCACGGGGGTGTCTGGTCTCCACTGGTGTGCCCTTGGAGGTTATCAAGGCACTGATGGGTTCTGAGATAGATGGGTGCAGATGAGCGCTGCCCCCACTGACCAGAAAGGCTTCTCCCAAGAGACACCTTCCAGGTGTGCCTGGGATGAAACTAGAGTGCTATAGATCTCATTTTGAAATTTACGTTGAACCTGTGTGATGTCAGCCATGATCTATTCCTTAAGGCAAGGTGGTGCTGGCAAAACGTCCAGGAAAAAAAGGGGAGTTGAAGATAAACTCTGACCTGGGAAAAGGGTGCCCTGTCCAAGCACCCAGGGCAGGGCTGTCGGCCTAGGCAAGGTGGGTATCTGTCTCGTGGTCGTCAGAGCTGCAGCATTCTGCTGTCTGTGAGGACCCTGCTCATGTTTTCATTCATTCAACAGATGCCAACAACCCACTCAATGCCGAGACCTGTGTTCAGTTCAGAGGACACATGAGGGCTCGTACCTTACCTTCTAGGTGCTTACGCTCTAGGTGGAGATGAACGCTGGGCAAACTCTGACAAATGCCATGTAACCGTCAGTAACTGTTCTGGGCAGTACGCTGGCCAGGCCTTGGAGCTAAGTAGGTTGATAATCTGTTAGCTCTAATACTAATGGCCCCAAATCGTGCTATAGTCGACAATTTGGTGGCTTTTGCTGGTTCCACTGTGTGTC
>RJWJ010019565.1:0-30124 GCA_004363605.1 Indri indri | reverse complement strand
GATATTGAATGTTCCCAACACAAAGAAATGATAAATATTTTAGATGATGGATATGCTAATTACTCTGATGTGATCACTATATATCACATGTATTGCAACATCACTATGTATACCATAAACATGTACAATAATTATGGGTCAATTAAACAATTTTTTTAAAGTCTTGTCTTTGAATCATATTTAAGACCATAGCAAATGCCATGCTTAAGGTATAACACTAAGGAGAAAAAAAGAAGTAGGAAAGGAAACTGAATCTGGTCCTTGAGGAGAGCTACGTCAAAATAAAACAAAGACCTAAAATAAGAAGATGACAATAAAAACAAAGTATAAGCAGTTACTATTATTATCAATGATATAATATATGTTGTATATAAAATCATTTAAAACAAAATATTATCAAAGATAGGCTGAGCACGGTGGCTCAGGCCTGTAATCCCAACACTTGTGAAGTCCAAGGCCGAAGGATCACTTTAGGCTAGGAGTTCGAGACCAGCCTGGGCAACGCAGCCAGACCCTGTCTCTGCAAAAAATGAAAAAAAGAAATTAACCAGATGTGATGGTGTGCATCTGTAGTCCCAACTATTTGGGAGGCTGAGGCAGGAGGATCGCTTGAGCCCGGGAGTTTGATGCTGCAGTGAGCTATGATCACACCATTGCACTCTAGCCTGGGCAACAAAGCGAGACCCTGTCTCCAAAAAAAAAAAAATATTAAGATAAAGAATTTGAATTAAAACTGCTAATTTAGAATATGCATTTTCTCCACCCTTCTGTCTACCCCACAGTATTTGGAAATAGTCTGGATTTATTCATGGTGTTTATATGTTATTGTTCTTAGAAGAACCCTTTCATTGTTATTATATACAATTGTATCTGTCCCAAAATGAAAGTGGAAAAGTCACTTAGTAATAAAGAGAATGATAGATTAGTTAGGGTGACATCACCAGACATCATAGAAAAGATAATCTTAATTGTTTTGAAATTGTTCATTTCAAGACCACATTTGTCACCCATAAGGTTTTTCCTTTTCTATGGTCTCTCTCTGCTCCCATTTCCCCTGCTCCAGATATTTTTATTTCTTCTGCAAAGTTGGGGACTGAAACTACAGTTTTAGGTGATGTTCAATCTGCACTGTCTTTCTTCAAGGTTTCTATCAGGTCCATCCTATATTTACATACAACAAAGTTTTCCTCCGTTTGTAAGAGGATGGACTGCGCGAGGGCTGAAGGGAGGGAAGGGTCTGAGTATATCTCAGATATTCCACAAACTGGAGAAGTAGATGCTTGCTGTGCTGAAGAACTTTTAGAACAACTGCACCCTTTCAGCTTGGAAAATAGGCCACAGAGACCTCGTGGGATTCTTGTAAGAATCCAGGGAAGTTAGCACAGGTAAAGCACTTCCCGCCAGGCTGGCCCCTGGGCCAATGCTCAGGAAGGTTAGCCAGCATCTTCTGCACAATCACCAATATCAGCCATTGCTACTTTTCTTTTTTCTTGCCAGCCAGGTCAAAAGGGAAATCATAGCCTGACCCCAAAATACTAGAATTTTTCACTTTTCTTTCTGTTATCAACTTCTTTTCTCTTTAAAGCTCAGACCACTTTAACAATGGAATTCGTGCTTTAAAAACTCAAGCTAATGAGCAGATTTTAACAACTACAGTTCCTAAAAGTTGAATTCTTTTTCAGAAGTGCTTATAAAACTGGTAAGCAAAGGAGATAGAGAAAATCAGAATGAAAGACCTGTTCTTATCGCAGTTAGTAAGAGGAGTGCTGGCTTTACTCATGACTTCAGTAGTCAAAAATCTGGATAATATCCACCTCCCTTCTACCAGAATCTCCCTGAGTCCCAATCTTATTTCCTGTGCTTCAGTAACCATACCTGATCACTCTGGAGTCGTTACTTCTTGTGGTTACTCATTTGACACCTGTTTTTCACCTTGCAATAGATCCATACTAGGGACCAGGCCAAGGTTTGACAAGACAGAATATTCTCTACTAATGCCTGCCTTAGGGGAAGGAATAATTTTTAAGTACAAAGTCAGGGCAGAGTTTGGCAGAGGGAATCAATTTCTATCAAAGCTTATCAGCTGTGGGGGTCACAGCAGGATGGTGTCAACCCCAGGATATAAGGGCCTGGACTGAACCCAACTTTCTTTGCTGTCTCAGAAACCACCTGGAAAGTATAAATGGAAAGTGAATTCACCACTTTCTCCTTGCCAGTTAGCAAACTTTCTAAATACTTTTTGTCTACCCTTGAATTTGGACATCCCCTTTTATACAGTGAGGCTGGAACACTTACAAAGGGGAAGCCACTGCCTTGTATAAAGGCCTTATAAGCATCTTTACAACTCCCTAGTGCCGGCCAACCCCACCGCTACCCAGCACCTTGTATGTGGGCTACACACTGCTGTGATGTGAACAGCAAACGTTTTCCATTTGTGATTTTACGCCAAATCATAACCACAATTCAAAACACTGATGTACTCTGTTTCCTTCTAAAAGCCACCTAGCTCCCTGTAAACTATCTTCAACTACAGTTCCTTATTTATTTTTCAGAGTGGAGGAAGACAAGCATCAGCAGTCCCTTTGCCAGCGGATGCGTGGGCAAAGCATCGCACGGCCGCTCCGCAGAAGCAACAACGAGCCCTGTCTTTTCACATGTAACTCCAGGAACGAGAGGAAACAAAACCAATTTCACCCAGAGGAACAGACAAAGAAGAGCATCCTCCCAAAGGAGCCCACATGATAAGTGGCCACGGACAACATCACTGTGATCAGTCAGAAAGGCAGGCGAGTTATTAGCTTAGCCCTGAACCTCCTACTTAATGTAGAACCAGTGGTGATGGTTAACAGACCCTGGCTGCGGTGACAAGCCTGGGACCTGCTCAAGGAAATCCAATTGAAAAGCAGCCAAGAGGAACAACAAGCTAGAAACAGATGTTCCAGCCACCAGGATGTGCACACATTTAACCTGAATATGCAGTTGGGGTGGGATGGGAGCATTCATTTCTCAACAGTGATTTCACCTCTTACCCCACATAGATATTGTCAAGTTCAATGACAGCCATCCACATTAGTTTTGTCAAATTTTCAGCAATTTCTTTAAAATAAGATGATGTCAAAATGATAATAGCTATTAAGGGGATTCAGGGCATTTGATTTATCAACCCACTTTTACTAAAACATTTCAGTTAAATCATCCACTCCAACTCCAGTCTCATAGCAATTAAAAATTATCTTCAAAAAATTGCCCAAATAAAATCCTAACAGAGTATGTAATTATTTGATGTGATATTACCATGCTGGTAAAATATCTTTAAGCTGGTTATATTTTCATCAGTCCTTCCTTGGTCACGTCTAGTCAGTAAATAGAAGCGTTCACGTTGATAGAGGTGTGACAGCCATGCAAACGAGGACTAGCATACAAGCTTGACAAAATCAGTTAATTAGATTTGAAAGAGTTGAATCTTCTAACCCACAGCAACATGTCACGCACATTAGGAAACATTCTCCTTTACATCAACACAATTCTGGTTCTCTCTAATGGGCTTTATAAGAGGAGAGAGACCATCTCACTGTGTTGATTTTCCTCAAGAAAAAAATCAATACTCCCAATGGATTTTAAGCAGATCTAATGTGGTACAACAATACGCTCAGAAGAAAATGAATATATGTAAAAGATTTCAAAATGTGAATGAATGCATGCCACACTGAGATCAGATCATGCGCCAAACTCATGTTGTTGTTATGTGTACCTAAAGCAAAGAACAGCTGCAGAGTGTTTTCTCTGGTACACTTCATTTTTTATTGGTAGGTTTTAATCCGATACATTTTTGGGGTCACTGAATTCTTATTTGCTTTAGAATGCCCGATTATATCATTCTGCAAAGGATAAAAGAGGTTGAGCCATCATTCTGTGCTGAAATTTATTGAAGGTATATATGAAGAGGGTGATCTTGAGGAATGCAAGCTTTTAAAATCCAAGAACAGCAGCAAAAATAAATTAATCAGGAATCCATCACTAATTTATACATGAATCACTTACAAAGAGGGTAAAACGGTTCAGTAAATTATGGATTTACAAATAAACTTGATTCTAGGGCCTTGGAAAATACTTTGATTAGAATATAGATCCATTTTTCCTCAAAACAATTTTCACTTCAAGTTCAGATAGAAGGGATATAAAACAAACCCCCTGCAGGAAAATTCAAGGGGGACTCTTCTCTGCTACCGTGAGGGATCAGTGGGGATGGTTCAGGAATTCGTCTGCTCTCCACAAACTCAGAGGTGGGACCCGTCTATTGTTTTCCTAACTCATTCCCATGAATTCTAAATTGTCAACACCTAAGGTTAATGATACCTGTCTTTTTGCTGTCATAAACAGTTAGGGCGGTTTAGCAAGAGATAAATCATCCCCACACAGAGGGTTGTGCTATTGTTCTCAGCAAACAAAGGACAAAGCTTATTTCTATATTCATCTTAAATATTATTATAAGGGAAAGGGCTTATTTTTGTTAATGCACCAATGAAATTATTAATCTACGGCATGTTTCTTTCTTGATTTGGAGCATCGATTCTTCAAAAGTTTGAAAAGTAATAACAGAGAGTTTCTATGCATGATGAATTGCTTTAATCTCAAAATATGCACTGATTTTTAAGAAATGCACAGTAGGAAAAGTCAACCATCCTTTTGATTACTGTATAACCAGATCAGCCTTGATCTGAAACATACTCTACCTAATTGAGGATATTTTTAGCTACTAAGTAAGTACACAGTGATAAAGTAGGGAAGGAGTTTGGAATAACGACATTGCCAAGCATAACCAACACGTTCATCTTAAAATGACCGCATATGAGAGAGAAGTTTTTCATAAAAAAATATTTTAGTAAAGAAAATAAAACTACATTTTTTTCACCCATCTAAATCTTAAATATTTTTTTCCTTTCCTGAAAATATTCTATATACTATTCAATAAGCACACTACTAATTTTAGAATGGAGGGTCGTTAATGCTGTAATATAAAGTTGAAAATGTTTGATATATGCTTTTATTACATACTAGGTACATAGTAAATAAAATATCTGTATAATAGTTAAGCATATTAGGAACTTCATTAGAT
Source organism: Indri indri (assembly GCA_004363605.1). NCBI lineage: Eukaryota > Metazoa > Chordata > Mammalia > Primates > Indriidae > Indri > Indri indri. The sequence goes on along the minus strand of RJWJ010019565.1, from coordinate 25,008 downwards.
TTATTTAAAATGAAATAAGGCCAAAGAGCTTAGCAACAACATCGCATAATTTGCTTAGGGATAATTTTAATAGAGAATGTGCTTGAGCTAGGAGCTGTTGTGGGACAGTAGGAGATGGTGGCAATAGTCAGTCATACTACAAATATGTTGTGATGGAAATTATGTGGCACCCTAAGAAAACTACCAGAAGTAGCAAACAAAATCTACCAATGATTCAATAAATGGCTTTCCCCCTACCAGCCCTCCACTCTGCCCCTGCCACACATACACACTTTCTATGATTCTGTTTATCATGAGGGTGACACAAGTGCTTATCCAGCTCCATGCACTCCTGGTGCAGCTCTTCGCTTCAGTGTAGCCCTGTGCCCACGCACAGACCACGCAGGCTTAGCCACGCACACAGCACAAATTACGCCATTTCACATTTTTACTTTAATATATTCAGACTTGGCTGGGCACGGTGGCTCACGCCTGTAATCCTAGCACTCTGGGAGGCCGAGGCGGGTGGATCGCTCAAGGTCAGGAGTTCGAGACCAGCCTGAGCAAGAGCGAGACCCCCATCTCTACTAAAAATAGAAAGAAATTATCTGGACAACTGAAATACATATATAGAAAAAATTAGCCAGGCATGGTGGCGCCTGCCTGTAGTCCCAGCTACTCGGGAGGCTGAGGCAGGAGGATTGCTTGAGCCTAGGAGTTTGAGGTTGCTGTGAGCTAGGATGACGCCATGGCACTCTAGCCCGGGCAACCGAGTGAGACTCTGTCTCAAAAAAAAAAAAAAAAAACCAAAAAAAAAAACCATATATATATATATATATGGTTTTATATATATATATGGTTTATATGGTTTATATGGTTATACATATATATATTCAGACTTGCCAGACATTGCAACCAGAAGGTTATTTTTGCTGCTTACTCTTAGCCATCTCTCAGGGTGGCTGCCTAAGCCTGCAATGCTGGCTTCACACATGTCTGTATTTCAGGTCAATGTAAATCAACAGCCCTAACTGCCATGGGAGCTCGTGGAGTGGCACCTGCCCAGACGAGGGTGCAGGGAGGCCCTGGAGGTCGCGCTACACTAGCGGAGATCCGCAGGGGCATGGGAACAGCCACAGAACAGTCATGTAAGTAACAGTGATGGTCTTCCATGTTCACCACCGCATTTTATTCTCATGATGATTCTCCTGATGGGTAGGGAGGGGAAGCATTGATTTCACTTTTTACATTTTTCTTTAAAAAAAAACAAAAACAGAGTCAACAGAATAATAGGCTTAGGGCTGGCCAGTATTAGAGCTGGGATAGAACCCAACATCCTCTGGGCTCCCAGTGGCATGGTCTTTGTATAAGACCACGGTCTCCCGAAATGCCTGGAGAGCAGGAGCCACTCCTCACTGAATGCCACGGTGTCAGCTCCCACTCCCGCCCTCTACCCCCCACCCCCTTGAGCCCCTTTGCCTTCCTCTTGGTCTATTTGGATAAATATGGTCCTAGCTGGTGCAAACAATCTGTGATTCATGGCCAAGGTGGTCCTGCCAGGCCACTGAGAAGGCTCCTCTGCGCCCAAGGATCCCCAGGCCATACCTAGGCCCTCACTCCCTACAAGGCACCCCGAGACGGCAGCCTCTATCCAGCCCAGCATCCTGCACGGGGCCACTTCTGTCACCTCCACCTGTCTGCTCGCCACCTTTTCTTTTCCCAGTGGCCTATGCCCTGAATGCTGTGCCAGCCCACCCCTCCCTCCTCCGCCCCTCCTCAAGCACAGACACACACTCGGCCTCACTTCCTCCCCACCCTTGTGAATGCTGAGCCACCCTGGGTCATCCTCCCAGTCCAGAGTTACCCCAGCATTTCTAGAAACAAGACGGTACAGCCAGCGCTGAGGGGCTGCAGATGTCACTCACTGCAGGCCTCAGGAAATGTTTTTGTTTTGTTTTATTCTTTTACTTGGGATTTTCCATCCAGTCACCCTGATGCTTTGATTTCCATGTTTGTTGTAGTGAAATACTGATTATCAAACGGTCATTCTGGCTGGGCGTGGTGGCTCATTCCTGTAATCCTAGCACTCTGGGAGGCCGAGGTAGGAGGATGGCTTGAGGTCAGGAGTTTGAGACCAGCCTCAGCAAGAGCGAGACCCGTCTCTACTAAAAATAAAAAGAAATTAGGCAGACAACTAAAAATAGAAAAAATTTGCCGGGCATGGTGGCGCATGCCTGTAGTCCCGCTACTTAGGAGGCTGAGGCAGGAGGATCGCTTGAGTCCAGGAGTTTGAGGTTGCTGTGAGCAAGGCTGATGCCACGGCACTCTAGCCAGGGAGACAGAGCGAGACTCTGCCTCAAAAAAAAAAAAAAAAAAGAGAAAAAAAAAAAGTCATTCAGCATTAGGAGCTATTTCTCCTTCTGCTTTACAGTTTTCTGCATTTTTCAGAATTTCTACAATGAATATGCATTGCTTTTATAACCATAAAAAAAAGCTTCAAAATTTTAAAGTCTTCCCATATAGGAATATAGAAATTATTAAGATTTTTCTCTAGGTGGTAGAATATGGGTGACCCTTTTTTCTTTGTTCTATGTATTTCCAAAATATCTAGAATTAACATATATTGCTTTTAGATTTATGTGAGAGGATTTTTTTAAAAAGAAAAAATACACCAAGGACAATCATAAACAATTTTTGAGTGATGAGGAGCGACTCCAAAACAGTGAGGAGAATGAATGCGCATAGGGTGAAAGCATTTCAGAAAACCCTTTAAAAGCAAAGATGGAAGAAAATAGATGGAAACTGTGCCTACCTCTCCCACCAGTGTCCACCGTGATATGACGCATGGACTCAAGCCGCCTTGGACCATGTCTTCGTGGTCTCACACTATTGGCATTATTTCTGTGGACACAAAGCTTACTGTTACTTAAATGGTAGAAGAAATATAGGAAACAAACACTGTGCTATGTCAAAATGTATCTGTCTCTACTACCACTATTCTGCTTCATGCTGTGTAGACCTGCCACTAAGCATTTTTCATAGTTGAGAGAGCCAGAGATGGAGAAAGAGAGAAATTATGGTCAAATTATGGCTCTATACCATTAACACACGAAAGACTGGTGCTGCTTGTGTGTGATGTCTACTTTCCATATGATTTTCACTTTTCATCTTCTTATAAAATACTGTGAATTTACTGCTGAGCCTATGTCCTGCTACTCTCCTAAAGAGAAAATTACTTCTTTTAGAGGATCTGCTTGCACAAGCGTAAAATCTTCACGGCTCTCTGAACAAGAGAACTACATCAGGCTTGATATGCTGATTTGGCTCTTTTGAGTTACCTGTTCCAGAGAACCCTGGGCAGGGATTTTTCCAGCATGTGATTTTCTTTCCGTTCTTACCCATTCACATCATTAGGTGCCTTACCGAGGACCTCCTAAATGCAAGTGACCTTAGCAGATGCTGTGGCAGACACAGATTACTAGTACAGGGCCCTTGCTTTAGAGGGGCTTGTAATCTTATGGGGGATACAGCAGAAAAAAGCACCAATTGACTATCTGGGAGGGAAACTTTCCAAGCAGAGGGAGCAGCAAGTGCAAAGGCCCTAAGGAAAAAATGAGCAAGAAGGCCTAGAGGGCTGGAAAGATGAGAGCAGAGAGCTGAGAATGGAGAGGTGGGTAGGGGTGAGGTCTCATGAGGTCTGAGGAGCTTGAAATGTATTCGGAAAGTGATGAGAAACCACTTGAGAGCTTTGAGCAAGGGAATGATGGCATCTGTTTTTGCTTCGTTTTGTTTTGTTTTTTATGATTCCTGTAGCTGTGGGGCAAATAGGCCATAGGAGGCTAACAGCAGAAGCATGGAGCCCAGTTAGGAGGCAACTGCAGACATCTGGGCTGGAGAAGATGGTGACTTGGACAAGGGTGGTAGCACGGAGGTCACTGAGGCAGATGGAGACTAGAAGTCACAGAGCCCAGAGCATTGTCTCCTAACTCTGCAATACTGCTCCAAATGATGACCAGCACCCAGAAGGTGCCCAATAAATACGTATTTGTGAATGTGTGGCTGAATGAAGAAAACCTCCCATAGAATCACTCCCAAATATGACATCGGAAAACTCATTCTAGGATCATGGCCTCTGAGAGGCCATGCTGATTTTAGGCTCAGCTGGTTCAACTCCGCCTAATACTTTTCCCTTCCAGAGCTGTTCACAGGTCCCCACAAATGTGCTCCATGATCTCGAATTAGAATGGCTTCTGGCTAAGAGAGAACACTAAGGTGGCCAATGACGACCTCAATCAAAATCTCTCATGCACTAGCACTCTTTAGGGGCAGCAATAACTGGGACTCTCAAGCACTTCTGAAAAAGTTCTGTGATGCATCCAAAGGTCATCCCAACAGTTTGTTTAAGAATGTTTGTTAAAACATAAAAACTGTATTTCCATATAAGTTGTTTTCAACCCTGGCTCATATTGAAAGTCCCTGGGGAGCCTTTAAACTAGACCAGCGCTCAGGTCCCACCGCAGATAATTCCATCAGACTCTCTGGCATGCAGCCCTGGCAGTGGTAGTTTTTAAAAGTTCCCAGGTGATTCTCAGGCGCGTCAGGATGGAGAAGCCCTGCTTTACGTGAAGTGAGTCATTTTCCCATCTGCCCTTCACGGCAGGACATGAGTAATCCCAAGAACAGGCTACAGCTGATGCCACAGTGTTCAGCCCTCTACATGGAGTTCAGGCCCCTCAATACCACCCCTGCGTTTTAAGCACCCGAGGGGATTACTGTGAAGACTTACACTACAAACACATTCATACGTTTCAGGCTTAGGGGTTGGCAGCCCCTAAAAAGCAGCTTAACCCTCTAACGCTCCTTCCCTAGTCACCCATTTCTTCTTTCTTTCTCTCTCCCCTGCTCTGTCTCTTCTTGTCCTGTTGTCCTCCCTGACACACGCCCTTGGCACCATGGGCCACCTGTCCACCCTGGAGGTTCCAGACTGCAGAGATCAGCTCTTAGGAGAAGGTCTGGATAAAAAGTAGAACTTGTTGAAAATTATAATATTTATAAATTTTCTTGCTTTACTGCAAAAATGTATGCTTCACTGCTTTGGAAAAGTCTGGCAGTTCTTCAAAAGGTGAACCATGAAGTTATCGTATGGCCTAGCAATTCTGTTCCTAGATATATACCCAAGAGAAATAAAAATATACATCCACACAGCAAAGTATATACACTAATGTGCATAGCAGTATTATTCACAAAAGCCAAAAAGGTAGAAACAACCCAAATGTCCACCAGCTGTTGAACGGATGAACAAAATGTGGTATATCCATGCAATGGAATATTATTCATCCATAAAAAGGAACGAAGCCCTGATACACGCTACAACTTGAATGAACCTTATAGACATTATGCCTCGTGAAAGGAGTCAGTCATCAAACTTGACATGCCGCATAACTCAGTTTATACGAAATGTCCAGACTAGGCAAACCTACAGAGAGAGAAAGGAGATCAGGGATGGCCAAGGGGCTGGGGATTGAGGGGAAAGGGGAGTGACTGCTAATGCTACAGTTCATTTGAGGGGATAAAAATGTTCTCACATTGATGGTGGTGACTTGCACAACTAAAATATACCAAATACCATTGAATGGTATACTTTAAATGGGCAAATTATATGGTAGGTGCATTATATCCCAATAAAGCTATTACAATGTATGCTTTGACAGCAGCAAACTGTAAACGCTGAAATTATCATATTTTTAAAAACCCATGTGGATGCTAAGAGAGTGTGTTGACTGGAATATTATAATCATAGCAGTCAGCATATAATACAAAGGGATATGACCGATCACCTATAAAAAATATTTTTCTTAATTATGGAAAGTATAATAACCTTTGCATGCACCCTTTGGGCATAAGTTCTTTCCCATCTTTCCCTTTTAATTTAATAACAATTCTTCCTTCTCAATGATGAATAGTTTTCTGCACTAGTCTCACTATTTTTCACAGCCTCCACTTCCAGGCACTCGTGGAACTTCTAGCCCTTCTTAGGAAGGAGATTAGTGTTTGTAGCTTTTTAATTTTTAACTTTTTATTTTTTAATTTTTGAGATACAGCAAGACTCTGTCTCCTGGGCTAGAGTGCTGTGGCATCAGCCCAGCTCACATTGATGTGACCTCAACCTCCTGGGCTCAAGCAATCCTCCTGCCTCAGCCTCCCGAGTAGCTAGGACTACAGGCACGCGCCATGATGTTCGGCTAATTTTTCTATTTTTAGTAGAGACGGAGTCTGGCTCTTGCTCAGGCTGGCCTCGAACTCCTGAGCCCAAGTGATCCTCCCACCTCGGCCTCCCAGAGTGCTAGGATTACAGGTGTGAGCCACCGCGCCCGGCCAGTTTTAGGTTTTAAAGTCCCTGCTCTGAGGTACAGGGCCAGCTCCAGTCCCAAGTGACACCCGCGACCTATGTCCACCCATCCCCGTTCACTCAGCCCCACGCCAGGGCCACAAGGGGCTTCGCGGGCTTCCCCTGGGTTCTGAGTTAGACTTCACAGCTTTGCAGGATCTCTCCCCTAGATGTCCCCACACCCGACCCCTCCCGGCCTCTTTTCCAGGTCAGTTTTCTCAAATCGTTCCCGAGGTTCCATGATCTGCATCAGCCTCTCCTCAGAGCACTCCTGGAACCGAGAGTTTCTGGAACAGCCTCGGTTTCTCACAGACGTCGCTCTTGCCAGGCCCTGCGCCAGCCTCCCCGACGAGCGGCGTGAGCCCCGGCCCCGGTCTGAGCGCCCCACACAGACCCCCCCAGTGACGCTTCGCCGCAGCCCTTGGGCACTTCATACCGTCGCCATCTCCATTTCATGACGTGAAAGCTGAGGCACCTGGACGTGAAGTGATGTCCCAAGGCCACAGCTCTGGGAACGACGGCGTAAGGACTCAGCCCCGAGCCGGCGCGCTCGGCACACGCTTTAACCGCGCGGCCAGTTGACCGCACCTCAGAACACGCACCTCAGATGTTTCCGTCAGACACGGCGAAGCTTAAATAACGGACATTCCCATAAAACCAGCTCTATTGTGCTTGCCGGGGAGGACCCAAAATACTCATTTCTTCAAAAAAAAATTTAATAGACACTATGTTCCCTGCATCCCTCTAGGAACCGGGAATCTTTCAGTCAACAAAACGAAGAAACGTTCTTGCCCTCACAGAGCTCCCTCCTCGTGAGGCGACAAGTACAGTCAATAGTCATGTATCGACGGCGCGGCAGATAGAAGGGGGGAGGGGCGGCTCCGGCCGGCGCGTGGGGGGAGGGGCAGCAACCGGGGGGGGGCCTCACGGAGAAGGGGTGTTTGACCGAGACTGGAAGGAGGAGACCCGGGGCAGGCGTGGGGAGAGCGCGCCAGGTAGAGGGAACCCCAGTGCGAAGGCCCGCAGTGGCGGCGCCCGAGAGCGGGGCGGGGAGGAGAGGCGGCGAGGCGGGGGAGGCAGCGGGAAAGCGTCTCCGCTTTCGCTCTGGGAGGCGGGAAGCCGCCGGAGGGTTTGAGGCTGAAGAAAGCCAGTCCACAAAGGTCCCTCTGGCTCCTACGCCGAGCGAACGCTGCATCGCTGGAGTCACCAGATCATTCGAGAACCTCATTTTAATAGTAACTCCAGCCCTGAGGAGGGAAGGAGTCGCCGGGCGGTCGCACGGCCGCCTCCGGGGCTTCATCTTCTCCTTCTGTCCCCGGACTCCCCCTGGTGGAGGTTAGCGGCCGCGCGCGGGAAGCGGAGAAGCAATCTGCGTGACGCCCGGCCCCGGAAAGCCATGCTGGACACTGGGATGAGACTCACTCCTGAGCTGTCCTCCTATCTCCTTTCCTAGATCCTCTTTTGAGCGTCTTATTCATTTTTTAATCTCCCGTGGTGCTGTGGGCACCGCAGTTATTCCATAAATGTGGACGAGGGAATGAGAGAATGAAATGGTGAATGAACGAATGATCGCACGAGGCGTCTGTCGCCCTGGGGGAGAGAAGGGCACTGGTTTATACTCGGGAAAGGCAGAATGAGCAGCCTGTGTAACTGGCCTGTTAAAGCTCAGGATGCTTCCTGAAATGTCCACTCCTGCCCCGGGTGATCGAATCAGGAAAGTTATAATCCTACGGTTGATGTACAATATGCAGTAAAGCAAAAGAGCAAATGTGTTTTCAAATTTATATTCATAGTAAGGAGCGGCAGTTAAAATTCATGTGAATGTATACTTTTATTACAGAGATTTAGGAAGGAGTGTGTTCTTTATTTAAAAAGTGTCTGTTCAGGCCTGGCGCAGCGGCTCACGCCTGTGATCCCAGCACTTTGGGAGGCTGAGGTGGGAGGAGTTAAGGCCAGGAGTTCAAAATCAGCCTGGGCAATATAGCGAGACCCCATCTCTACAAGGAAATTTTAAAATTAGCTGGATGTGGTGGTGCAGACCTGTAATCCCAGCTACTTGGGAGGTTGAGGCAGGAGGATCGCTTGAGCTCAGGCACTGGAGGTTGCAGTGAGCTATGATGATGCCACTGTACTCCAGCCTGAGTGACAGAGCGAGACCTTGTGTCAAAAAAGGTATCTGTTCACACTAGTACATAAATTAGCCATTTATTAAACTTAACTCTGTTTATATCATTTTCTGGAGTTGTGCACTTTACACTTAAAGTTACCACATGCAAACCAGGGAGAAATTACATACCCAGAAAATTACAGAAATATGTTTCTAATACAGCATACATACCTACCTACATGTATACTCATCTTCAAGCACACATGTGCCTATAGGAAATCAGAATGCATTTTTCTTGCAAATTACAGGTATGTTTAAAGTTCAAAGTTGATTGACACATGCTTTCACTTAATGAAGGTAATTACAAAGAATAACAATTCCAAACAGATCTGTTCAGTGTAACAATCTTGTCCTGCCACGTAGATTACATCAAGAGCTGTCAGAGAGTCAGTTTTGCCACCAATCACACGTAAGCACATTTGTAAGACAAGAAACAGATTAATAAGCATCAACACTTTCTTTTAAACACTTGTTGAAAAGAATAAAAGCTGCGGGCACTGAAGGAAATGCTACAACAGTAGAAGATTTCTCTATCTAGCCTCCAAAAAATAACCCTGCAAGACTCACAGGAAGGACAAAAGTGCACGCTAGAGCTCTTGTGAGGGCTCCCTCTGTGAGGAAGACAAAATCACACAGAGCTGCCTTCACTAGTGTTGTTTTGCCTGACACGTTAGACACACACAGGGGCTTTTGCTAACAATCTCTACTGAACCCTTTGGGTAAGTAACAGACCACAAGGGTTAGTTTCTCCTCCAGATACTTAGCATTTGTTGAGCAGCTACTAACTGGTAAAGACTAGTCTAGCTATAAAACCAGGTGGTATTGGAGTGATTGATTATATATTTAGATGTAGATTATTACCTGGCCCTCATTTGGGAAACAGATACATATGGAAAAGGTCTGTGATTACAATCACATTGCAAGTTGGGTTTAGTCCTAGCTTCAAACACCAGGATTATAAAAGAGGTTTCCACGATATTTAGCTTTATCCTGCCAAACATGTTGGGTAAATGAACATTGTGCCTAAAATACCAAAGAGTGGATTTTCCACTTGAATTTTTACTAACACACACAAATAGCAGGCAAAATGAAAATGGATGGGCAAAGAGCATTGAAACAATCAAATTGTATATAACATGAACTTTGTTACTGTATCATAATTGTGGGGCCTTTTATTCAAAAGCTGGTTAGGATTTAGGGTCATGTTTTTTATAGCAAGGGGGCATAGAATTATAGCCACTCAGTTATATGATCCCAGCCTAGTCATTAATGTAACGTGACTGTGTTTGCTTTTGTGTGACACAAGGCATTACGAGACACTGCTGACATATCAGATAATGGCAAAATAAATAAATAGTAGAAGTTCAAGAGAAAAGCTTTCAGTCATGCTGCTTTCAGAAATATGCATTTTACGTTTACAAATAAAAGGCAATACTTTTTTCCACGTTTAGAAATAGAAAAAATGTATATTTAAACATAAGCTTTCTCCCATAAAAATACATTTCTGTAATCTTATTTTCTTAAGGGAGTAGGGTTGTGGGTCTACCAACACCACTCAGAAAAATTACTTGCTGGTTTTGTGTAGAAGACCCTCAGGAGTGGTGTGTACCTTCAGTACCATCCCATTTTAAAAGCATGAAACTGAACTAACAAGAGTTTCTTCAAAAATGTTTTGATTTCTTAGTCTTGCTCATATCTCTGGCACTGCTATAAAAAGGGTCATAAACCTAAACTTCTTTAAATACTCATTTCATTATGCCCATTATTTACTTGGAGATTACTTATTAAGGCATAATTGGATGCAATAAAAACAAATAACGCTAAATAATCTCATTCTGTTTCTGACTTCAAAGCCCCAACTCACCTTCTCAGAAAATAAAGTCTCCATTTCAGGACACAGCCTTTGAAACAACGCTGACCAACGCCATCACCCAGGTCTGAAAAGTCAGTTTTCATATTTCAGAATCATAGACTGACAGGGCACAAGACATAGTAGAAAGAAAACATCACAAGGACTCAAAAGATCTGTGCCTGGGTCTTATTTCTAGTTCCGTCCTCTATCAACCTCTCTGAGCCTCAGTTTCTTCACGCGTAAAATGGGAATAGTGATACCTGTTTGGCCAACGGAATAAACAACTCATGTATTGCTGATGTTGATGTCTTTTTTTTTTTTTTTTTTTTTTTTTGCAACAGGGTCTCGCCATGTTGCCCAGGCTGGTCTCAAACTCCTGGCCTCCAGTGATCCTCCCACCTCAGCTCCCCAAGTAGCTGGGACTACGGGCCAGCACCGCTGTGCCCGGCCTGCTAATGTCTTTAGTGACCTTGAAACCCATCCACACATCGCACAATGGACTGAATTTGGAGCTATGTTCATGTGGCTTGCCTTTGGCTCCTACCTCAGCCAGCCTAAATCATTATTCAGGAGGGAACAGGTGACCCCTCTGAGACTGTTGGAAAAGAAAGTACATCAGGGAACCTGTGTTGAAGGTGATCTGAGTGCCTGTTACCATGTAACAGATCACCTTATGTGTGGAAATGACGCTTTGCTGCAATGGGCAAGTTAACTCAGACACCAAGTCACTCTTGGCAATCTACTCTGTATGTGAGAGTCTACAAGACCACATGATGGCTCACTTGTCAGTCCCCCTTATAAAACATTTTAGAAAAAGAAACAATGTACTACCTTCCCCTACTAACAGCACACTTGGCTTTGCAACTTGGCTAGCTTGCTCTCCCTTCCCGAAGTGAGAGTACATGTGTTCCCCTTCACTGCTGGGGAAGGCAGGGGGGGAATTGCTAAGGTAATGTTCTAAACCACAACAAATACGTGCATCTGGCCGGATTCTCAGAGCCAGCTGCTTCTATGGCATCTTGGCGTCTGAGCAAACAATCTACAGAAATTCCACAGGAAAGGAGGTGCTTTAAAAGGCTGCAAGGGAGAAGAGGCACAGCTGTGACAGCTGGGAGCAGGCGCTGCCACCGATCTGTTTCCCTGCTTATCACAACACCATTAATCAATCCCAATCTCCGCAGGGCCAACCAACCTCGCTCCACTTCTCAGAACCTGATCGTCAGCCCGGAATCTCCTTGAGATCATGTCCCAAGAAGGACATCTCGTAGGTGCCTTGCAGAATTCACTTTATTAAAAATATTTATATTTGGGTGGGAAAATTTAAGGAAAGAAGAATACGATGTTAGCAGACCTTCCCTAAATTCCCGTGACATGTAAGTTCTCTACTGCTTTATTGGACATTGGAATGAGGTCTTTGCACTGGAAGCTTACTGTTGCTTGGTGAGACCTCCTACGACTTGCTCCTTACTTTGAGCAAGCTGAACTTGACCACAATGGAGAAATGCATACCTTTTTGAAATTTAAGAAAAAATTACCCACCAGAAATGTATTATAAAATCTATAGTTATTGAAGCTCATTGCCTACAACATCAGACCACATTTATCGTTTATGTAACAGGAGAGCAATGTGCTATCTCCACTGCCGTTGCAGAGACAGCAGCTTCTGACAGGACATGGAGATTCGCAAAGCAATCACCCAACAGCAATAGTGGTAACAGTCACCATTTAGTGAGTGTGTATACTGTGTGCCAGACACTTTTTAAAAAATCAGCTCATTTGGCCTATACAATCACCCCATGAAGTATTATTATTACTATTATTGTTTCTCTGTATAGATGACATTCTGTAGTGTGTATTTTTATATGTAAGTTCAGGGTCCTGAAATTTCATGATTTGACTAAAGGGTTGAGCTCACAATTACAAATGCAAAAGCCACCGGGGGAGTCAGGCCGTAAGTTATTTTATCTGCCTTTACATGTGAGTTAATCAGATTCTTTCCCTATAGGGAAATAGAAAAGGGAGGAAGGGCTTACTCTAGAAAGAACAAGAAACAAGTGGGGACCCAGAAATGGGGACAGACAGCTGGGAAACCGCGGAGGGAGGGGAAGCTCCGTGCATTTCATCCTGCAGCACCCCCAGCCCAGAGCTCTGTCCACACTCTCAGACTGAGGCAAGAATGGCCGGGGCAGCTCACGCTCCATGGAATAACCCCTCCCCCCCCAATGCAAAGACACCTTCCAAAGGTTTAGAATATTAAAAGCCATTTAATACTTTAGAAAATTTTTCAGAAAACCTTTGGAGCTAACATTGACCATAAAATAATTGCCATAAGTGGGGACATGGTCTAAAGAAAAATCTTCACATATTTTAATAAAATTTTCATCTTCTAAACGGTGATAGAAGATTGTTACTTGATTTATTTGCATTTGGGATACAACATAGCCTCTGCTGGGTAGTAGGTGAAAAATCAAGTGATCTCACAAACCTGCATCTGAATGGTTTTGAGCAGTTATGGGAGCAAAAGGAAAATTCTGGAAAAGATCATAGTCTGTGCTGCCTTGACATATTGATGGGACAATGAGAACCACCTTTTTTTAGGCATAGGATCAAAAATCCCCACGATGGGTTCAAAAAGCCATCTTGCAAGTTGGGGTAGCTTTTAGCATCAGATTGATGGGCCTGAAGAAAGAGATTATTAGTAAGTAATTTGTAATTAAATCCTTACAAATACCATATTTCAACAAATCTAAGATGCCATGGTAAGACACCTCATGATTTTGTGATCCACTAAGAAGGAACAAAACCTGCAATTAAACTGGGTGTGCAGCAATTGTTTGATGCATTCTGACTCCAGATATGTGAAAATGTTAAGACACATGCATCTGAGAACCAACAAAATACGGTATCTCTAAACTTAAGCACAAGTAATGATTACTCTTCTGTCTTAATTTGAAGTTTGACATTATTTTATGTGTCTATTTTTCTTGCCCAACTGTTTTCGTCAAACTCGGGCATCCTCGCCTGTGAGTATGTTTGTCTTCTGCCTTTTCAGCCCCTCCGCCGCAGACCCTCAAGATTTCCCCACTGTCTATGAAAACAGCTCTCTAATTGTCTCCAGGCCCCTCAATTTTAGTCCCTGTGCACGTAACCCAGCCATCTGAGTGCATTATATTGACCTTCACAAAGGGCTCCGTTCTCTAGCCCAGCCCTTCTCAGGATTCTTCTCCTTACCCACAACCGTCCTTCCCAAACTAAGGTAAGAAGATCTCCAGGAGTATGTGGCGAGGTACTCAAAACCACCAAAAACCATCTGTTCCTAAAGCATTCACTTTGTGCAATGGTAGGCAATTTGTGACATTTATTATTTTTGCTAAAACAAACATTATGGAATAGAATGATGAATTAGTTTCTATGATAAAACAGTTTATAGAAATAGCATTGTTTCAGGATATCATTCACCTCTGCTGTTTAAGTGGAACAGTTCCAGTGCACTGGCCCACTGGATTAGCCTGTTATCCCAACGATCCCACCATCTTTTCAGTCTTATTTCTCTCCCTCTATTGCTCAGTGCAAATCCTTTTCCTGCCACGATATCTTCCCACCATTTCTCCCATTACCCAGCTTTGCATTGCTGCTTGTGATGGTCAACTGACTTCAACGTCTGCTTTTCTGCCTTCAAGACCAGGGCGACTCCCACCTCCTGCTGCAGCACCGCCTGCCTGACCACAGGAGCCCAGCTTTCTTCTTCTCTAAAGACACTTACTGAAATACCATGGACAGAGGTTGGCAAACTGCAGCCTGGGGCCGAATGCTGCCTGCTGTCTGCTGGTGACCAACAGAGTGGAGTAGTTACAACGAAGACCACATACTGCAAAGCCTAATATAGTTACTCTCTGCTCCTTTACAGAAGAAGTTTGCCAATATCTAGGCGAGATCCTCATTATATTTTCTAGTACTAAAATCGCCATCTTTTTATACAATGCCCTGTTAATTAACTTTTTATATGTGGCATTTCCTAAGGGAGATCACAAGCTCCTTGCAGGCAGGAACCATCTTACTCATCCAGCCTCGTCCAGAACACCCAGGACAGTGCTATCCCTGACGGACGTGCTCCGTGGCTTCATCTGGCACATTACTAAATGACATTATCAAGGCACAGCTTTAATGAAATATTAAATAAGCATGCTTTTCTAGTGATGATGTAACTGATTGGTACATGGTATGTTGTTGATGCTTATTTAGCATTTTTGCTGTGCTGGGTCCGCAACAGTGAGAGAAGAGTCACAGAGTCACGTGACAAAAACATAAGCTCTCCCTGACTTGACCGTCTCATTGAGACAAGACCGACACATGCAAGAGCAGCCATTAGAGGTGAACACACTTGGAGGTGAACCAGTTGTGTGATGCTAACGTTCCAGAGAAAGGAGAAATTGGTGCAGGTTGAAGGTTAGCAGGGGCATTTAATGCATGTTCAGTGAACATATTCTACAGATCCACGAAATAAAAGAAATAAAATTTGGTAGTTGGTGTGTAAGCATTATATAAAGCAGTTTCTACATTGCCAGAGACCTATTAATTGCAGTGCTTAGTTGCAATAGGCTAAATTCTTGGGTGTGTACTCTACAGATGAAAGGAGAAAATGCTCACTAGTTTACAATTATGTTTGATATTTGCACTGATTTGAGTATCTATAACTTACCTTTCTTGTAGAACCAAAAAAAAATAATAATAATTGAAACAGTCTAAAACAAATGTATTCATTAATCATTTGACAAATATTTATTGAGTGCCTACACTATGATCTGAATGTTTGTGTCTCCTCAAAATTTATATGTTGAAATTCTCACCCCCCCACCCCACCAAGGCGATGGTATTAGGAAGTGGGGCCTTTGTGATGTGATTAGCTCTCATGAATGACATTAGTACCCTTATAAAAAAGACCCCAGTGACCTGGCTGGGTCTTTCAACCACACGAGGACACAGTGAGAAGGTGTCATCTATGAACTAGGAAACAGGTTCTTACCAGACACCGAATCTGCCAGTGCCTTGATTTTGAACTTACCAGCCTCTAGAACTGTGAGAAATACACATTTGCTGTTTAAGCCACCCAGTCTATGATATTCCGGCAGAGCAACCCAAATGGATTAAGTCAGCCTGCTACATGCCTCTTCTAAGCCTGGAAGGAACACAGAGGTGAGGAAGGCTGACCAGGTCCTGAACTCTTTCAGTGATGAGAGAGACAATCTATAAGTAAGCGTGATCGATACGGACAGCGATAAGTGCTCCAAAGGAAATGAACCTGGTGACCCGGGACAGCGTAACTGGTGCTGAGTGGAGGGAGGTCAAGGAAGGGCTCTCCAGGGCCTTCCCCTGAGACTGCAAGGGTGAGAGGGGACCAGCCAAGCAGAGAGCTGCGGGGGAGGTCCAGCAGCAGAGAGAACGACTGCAAAGCTTGAAGCAGCCCTGCGCCTGGTGTGCGTTTGTGGAAAGCAGGTCACGAATGGCGTGGACGGGGGGACGCGAGGCTGCGGAGGGGGTCAGGAGCCCTGCAGGGCATTGTTAGGACTCCAGCTCGATTCTACGGGCAGAAGACACGGCAGAATAATAGAAGCAATATTTAAAAATCAGGAAAAAGATTATCCAGAGTCCACAGATCTGCCACCTCTAAGGGCTAACAGATGTAAAAATTGAGATTTGCTCTTGGGCTTTCTGACAACCGCAGCCAAAAAGGCTAATACGGTTACAAAGCTCTGGCTACCTGAATTGAGATAGTGTAGCAGTTTCTTGGGTGACCAGTTTTGTTCTGGTACTTGGTGCTACTAGAAATGTTTCTGTAGAATCTTAGACACCATACCTTGAGGAACATAATGGCCAATTTTCCAGAAAACAGTTTGACGGAAAATCAGAACTGGTTCTCCCACGCCTGTCCCCGGTCACTGCAGCTCAGCAGCTGTAACACAACTCGGGGGGTCTGGGCTCATTCACTGGTCCCTGTCTCTGGCCTTCTGGTGTTCAAATATGATTCAAAAATTTCTAGGGCAGTATCTTAATTTTTAATTGCACATAGATTGGCCCTAGGCAAAACATGAGAGAGGTGAGTTTATCCCTTATGTTTCTGCCTTCACTATTGATCCCGGGTGACTGAGAGTCCCCTGACATGACCCCAGGTCCTCGCTTCTGCCTGGTGGGCTGTGTCCTCTGGATCCTGACCTCCTCCATGGCCACTGGTCAGCAACAAGAGGACTTGTGGTCTTCAAAACCAGACAAGTCTTACAACATGCAGTTGTGTGCCTTGTAGCAAGTTACCCAACTTCTGAAAGCTTCCCTTTCCCCATCGAGCAAGATTAAATGGAACAGCACATAGAAAGTACCTGGCTCTCAGCAGGGGCCTTCCACCTGCAGTTAGTTCCAGCATCAGGAAACGAGTGCTCATGCGGAAGGTGATGCTTTTGCCCAGCTAACATGCATATAGTCCTAAAAGACTTCTTAAAAAAATATTAAATGACTTTAAGTTTTAACTTAACCTAAGTAGTATGAGATGATTGAAAACATTTCTACCAACATTGAAATGCATAAAATGAAAAGTGGAAGTCTTCCCTCACTACCTCTTTGAGCTCCCATTCAACAGCTATAATTAAATGCTCTCTGCTGTTGCTATCACACTGGATTTCCGGGGTCTGATTAGTAGCTTCCCAGGCCTTTTTATAACATGGCACGTCTGTATGTCTTTTATGCCCTGTATATTAATATTGTTCTCCAATGCACTTTTCCATTTGCTAATATAGTCATGCTTTTCCGTGTGTGCATACATATCTATCTCATTTATAATTGCCTTATAATAATCCATTTATCCCGGTGTTCATTTATTCATTTAACAAATATTTATCAAGAGCCTGTAATACATGCTTAGATTATCTACACTTTTTTACTATTATAATAAATACCTTTATACATATATTCTTGTACACTAGTGTGTGATTATTTCTAGAGAATAGATTCCTAAAAATGGAATTTTTGAGTCTAAATGTGCATGTGTTTTAAATTTTGATAGGCACTGACAAATTGCCCTCCGAAAAGGAGGCATCAGCTCATACTCGCGCTAGCAGTTTAAGACGGTGCCCAGTGTCCCAGTCCCATAGGTAAAAATGTTCCCTTCTTCTGATTTGCCTTTCCCCGGTGAGCTTTTCTATATGTTTTTTAGCCAGTTCTGTGAATGCCACGAATTTTCACGTCCTTGACCCATTTTCTATAAGGAGTTTTAAGAGGTCCCTAATCTTACCAATTGCAAGTTGGTTCAGAGGCATGTCGGGTAGCTGATCATTTCTCATCAATGATGTGATCAGAGCTCAGTTATTGGGTCTCCTCAGTGATTCTCCTCTGATCGCCCTATTTAAAAAATCGCCCTCAGCCCCGCTCCTCCCAGCCCTACTCCCCCTGCCCCACTTTCTTTTTCTCTATGGCACTTGCCCCCATGGGCATCTGTTCCTATTTACTTGTTTCCTTGTTTATTTCTGCCTCTCCCACTACAGTGTAAGCCCCAATGAAAATGTGTCAAATCAGTGCGCAGAGCGCTACAGTCATGAAAGAGCTGCTATGCATGTTATCTCATCCAATGTTCCCAACAACCCAGTGATGTAGGGACTGTATTACATTGACCTCACTTTACAGAGGTGGGGAACAAATTTTAAAGAAATGAAGGGACGTGCTCGAGGTTGTTTAGCTGAAGGGGCGGAGGGGCTGGGAGCTTTATGCTGTGCTGACGCTTCTTCCAAGGATAAAATTGTAGGCTCCCCCACTCAAGTTTTAGTTAATATAAACATAGCCATTTCCAAAATAGCCGTGAGGTGGTCCTAAATCTAGTACTAGATTTATGAATACTTTTTAATTTCCATATATCTATATACCTAACTCTGCATAGTTAACTGGCTCCCAGAAAGGATAACTTAGATAATAGTCTACATGGGAAAAAGTGGGGCCACTCGATCCGTTGTTGATGAACTGCCTTGCTAAATTACAGAGGGTAGAGAGACCTTTCACTCCTTTTTGAGATATGGCTTCTAGAGCAATTAGCATTTTGAGAGCATTCAACGAATATTTATGGAAAGAAATTGAATTTCCGATGGCATTGGCTACAATAATTAAAACATCAATTTCTAAATAGCAGAGGGCTCTATCTTCGGAAGTTGAACTTCCACGGTGGTGGCCGCCCTTGTGGTACACTGGAACCACCTGGGGAACTTTAAGGACTACTAATGCCGGGCAGAGCTATTCTCATTTAGTGGGTCTAGGGTACAATCTGGCTACTGGGATTTTTAAAAGCTCCCTTGGTGATTCTAAAATACAGCCAGGGATGCGAAACACCAATTTATAGTTTCCTCAAATAAAGAGCTTGTGTCCCTGTTGAAAAGTAACATTTAGGGAAAAAATATTCACTGAACAACATTCTTCAAGGGGGCAACCATCTACTCTGAAGAACCACTTGGAAAAAATGAGATCAGACCGACCGCAGAGGGGCCATTGTGCAATGGTGCTCCCTAAAGATGAAAAAATTGCGAAGCCTTTTGGGGACTCACATTGTGAGAATTTATTTGCGAACAAAGAGGCAACATTTTGTTTTTCTAGAACAGGAGTCTACAAACTTTTTCTGTAAAGGGCCAGATGGTAAATATTTTGGGCTCTGCAAGCCGTACATTCTCTGTGGCAACTACTCAACCCTGCTGTAGCACAAAAGCATTCACAGACAAGACAGAAATGAACAAGCATGGCTGTGTTCCAATCAAACTTAATTTTTTGACATTAAAATTTGATTTCACGTAATTTTCACATCAGAAAATATTATTCTTTTGATTTTTTTTCAACCATTTAAAAATGTAAAACCATTCTTAGCCTTGGGGCCATGCAAAAACAAGTAATGGGCCAGATTTGGCCCACAGGCCATTGTTTGCTAACCCCTGTTCTAGAAGAATACATTAAGAAACAAATATAGGATCAAAGAAGAACCGTTCATTAATACATTGATACAGCAAATGACACACTGGGGTAGAAGTGATTTCATTCATCCCACACTTAATACATCTCATTCTTGCCCTCACTGGAAACTCAACCTGGAATTATTTCTCAAACTGCCAGTGCAGCTGAGATGCCAGGGTGTTTCAAGATGGAGCTTGCTTGTCTTTTAGCTCTTTTCCTACTTGAGAAATTACAGGCTACAAGAGATGTGCAGTGTGTCAGGACCGGGACAGATCTAACAAGAACTTAACAACTCAATCACAAAACTTGTGGCTGCCCGATGTGGGGGCTGCTTTTACTGTCCTTTGAGTCATAAAAAATACCAGCTCCCCTTTCCCAAGTGAACGGTTTATAGGCGTTGATTTACACAAACACAGGTCTATTAAATATGAGCCCAAAAGATTTGGGGAATGCAGAGATGTGAAAGCTGGAGGTGGGAGGGAAAACGAGGCTCCCACCAAGAGGCGAGAGGGTGATTTCCCTCCAGGTGGATGGGTCTCTGGCAACTGAAGTTCACCTCACTGCGCAGCAGGGATGCGGCCGAGAGGAAGAGCTGTTGCCGATGGAAACGCATCCTGCATCCCGAGCAGATCCGTCTCCGTTATCCAGCAGTGCACGTGGCCCTGCGTACACAGAGCACACAACACTCGATGATGGGGACGTTAAAATGCAACATAAGAGTCTGTTGGTGAATTTTCCAGAAAAAATGACTGAGGATCACGGAGAAGAGAGATTTGGGTTTGGCGAACCAAAAAAAAGAGTCCATCTGGAGGTGGTTTCTTCTGGTCTTTGGAGAAGAGAAGACAAACGAGACAGCAGGAGGTGACGAGATGCGGAACGAGGGACCTGCGGGTTGGCATTTGGGCGGCGGGACATCCCTTTGGCGACACCGAGGCCCTCCGGGAGCTTGCGAGGGTGGCTCAGGCAGAGCACAGACCTGCTCCTGTCCCCGGATGCTGCGAGCAGACCAAGCTGTGCCACCGCGGGTGTCGTAAACGTGTTTTATGTGCCACACTCCACGTCCCCATCGTCCCCGGGCTGTTGCCATTTCCAAATAGTGCAGAACAAAGACCAATGTCCGACTCGAGCCACGAGCGAAATTACCCACCTGACCCTCACCTCTCTGATGGGCTTCACTTCCAGAAGCCTGCCCGATCCCATAGGTTGGATTGAGAGCCCATTTTTGCAGCGACATTGATGCTTTTTCCAGTCTCACCGGGGAATTTTCCAATTACACACACAAAAATAAAACCCACAAACGTGACAGCAGGGGGCGGCGGCTCCAGAACTATTGCTGAAACGCCGAAAGCTGCTTCTCGTTAAAGCTGAGATTTAGTGCACAAGTTTGAAGCGGGAACTTGCAAGAGAAGGTCGGCGCTGCGAGCCCTGCCGTGCTGATTTCCACCCGAGACAAAGCAGAGGACCCGCCGCCGGGGTGGGGGGGGGGGGGACAAACGCCCTCCTCGCTGACCTGGAACGCAGCGCCCGTCCTGCGCCACCCACGTCCGCCCGTCCTCCTGCCGCCGCCCCGAGACCTCCACGGCCACTCTCGGCCCCCACCTCCCGGGGCCCCTCTCTTCTCGGAACTCAGAGGCTTCTGGTTTCACCGCCTGGCCCCGCGGCCAAGGGGGCCGTCTTCACGCCGCCGTGTGCCCACTTCCCAGCCAAGAGCATCTCTTTCGGGGCGGCAGCCCTGTCCTCCCTACAGCTCTGATTTCAGCAATTTAAAGTTTCTTGATTATGTTGATTTCTTAAGGGTAATAAAAAATGTGATAAAATATTTTACCTTTACATGACTTCATGTAAATAAATCAACAAATCAGAAAAAAAAAATTCCTTTTCTAGATCATGTGACTTTATTTTGGTTCTGAGAACATGATCACTATAAGTTTGTTTGTTTAACAAATCATTCTTGAGCACTTGCTGGGTACCAGACAGGTCTGGAAGTGGTGAACAACATAGATACAACATCACTGCCCTGATGTCCAGGCAGGGAGACAATCAGATAACAATACAAATATGACAGATTAAAAAAACAGGGCTCAAGTTTTTAAATTGGCTTTGGAGTCAGATAAAGCTATGTTCAAATCCTGAATCCACTATTAACTAGGTCTGAGACCTTCGACAAGTTACTTAACCTCTCTTTGCGTCATTTTCCTCACTTGTACATTAGCAGTAATAACAGTATCTTTCATACCTGGCTGCAGTGAGGATTAGATGAAATAATACATGTAAATCCCTTAGAACAGTGTCGGACATAGCAGTATCTCAGTAAACGATAGGTTCTGTGATGATTATTAGTATCAATAAAGTTTTCTTTTAAAGCATCATCTTCACTCATGTTTACTGAATTATCATACAATATTTAGTTCCCTGAAAAAACCATACAGATACGAATTAAAACTAAACAACAAACAAAATATTGCCTGACTTCCATCCTAGGCTGGACAGTCTTACGATCACCTCAAAGACAAAAACTGCTGGAAATGCCCCCATCAGCTTTGAAGGTGTCTTGATGTGTCTGAATAAATGTCTCATTCAATTTTTTTTTAACCAGGAAAAAATGAGAATTTATATCAGCAGCCTCAATCAAGGCTGGCTCCCAAAGGTGCATGGAAAAGCAAGAATAGAAATCAGCTCACAGGGCACTCAGAAAATGACTCACGAAACCCTGCAAGTCTCAGGCAGGCACAGTGTTCATAAAACATGGTAAACTTATTGTTTCTATTGGCCTCTAGGTACTATTAATAAAAAATGGATATAAACATCACAACAGAACATCTTGAGAGTGTTTAGAGATATTTATTCCACAATATTAAGAACAAAAAAATGATATTTTTGTACTGCTGCTTTCATCTCCCTTTAGTTCGTTTTGAAGTTAGGACTTGAGTCCAAGAGCAAACAGACCCCATTAGTCGCCCCAGAGTGGGTCACAGTCCTGTGAGACGCTGCCATCTAGTGACTGATGTGAGCACAACAATGGACAACTAGACTTCTCTTTGTCCCTCAAATTCTATTTTTTATTTAGCAAACCTACGAGATTCATCTCACCGATACGCCCACTGATTATGCTGCCGACAGCTTCCAGGCCCTCAAATGAATATTTTCCTTTTCTCAATATTAAGAGTACAAATGGGCCATAATAAAAACCATAAACTACTTGGGTTGAAGAGTATTTTTTTATGTTTGGGAAAATGATATTTGAGTAGAAAGAAAATCCAGCTATTTAATTTGTAAGCAGTGAAAGTAGGAGCACAAATCCACTATTTTGAGATTTGAGGGGAAAATGCTATTGTGAGAATTCTGTGTCTTAATAGTATAATAAAAAGCAAATAATATGGAGGACATACTATGTGATGAACACATAATAAATAGGTCATTTACTACCTGTGTGTAAAGCATGATAAGAGCTTCAGGTATGTCGTCTCATGTGGTCCTCTCAAGGGCACTGCAAGCTCTGTTCGCCCACACCCGGCAGCTCAAACAGCGGAACCCCCACAGCCAACAAGTGAGGATGCAAGACCACAACCATATTCTCCTGAGGGTAGATACCCTGCAATCCTGCGGGCTGTTGTCTTTTAAGCTACAGCTAGTATCTGGCACATAATAGCTGTTCAATAAGTATTTATGAATAAATGAGAGCATGAATAGATGAATGAGTCCCATGGCAGAAGCCGCTAGCGTTTGCTAACATCTGCGCTTCTCTCTTCTTCCTGGGCACACTGCCAGGCTGCCCTGTCCAGTCTCCTTTGCAGTTAGCTGTGCCCATGGGACTGAGTCCTGGCCATTAGGAGCACTATGTCCGGACCTGGCCTATTAAGACATCCTACAGGGGATCCTCCTTTTCTTTCCCTGTTTGCTGGCTGAAGGGAGAGGATTCCAAGAACCTAACGGAGGGCAGAGCCACCAGGTGGGAGGAGTGCGGATCCCTGCGTGGCTGCACGGAGCCAGGTCCCTGCCCCAAGACCTACGTTAGACTGAGACACGAGTGAGAAGAAAAGTTTCCTTGTGTTAAGCCACTCGGCTTGAGGGTGTTTGTCACAAAACTCCGGGGCAGTCCCTTTGCAATTACAGATATTCCCTTCTCTGTGCCAGAAAGACAGCCGACACCACTGCCACTTCAACTTAAAACCCTGAACAAGTGAGTCAAGATCTTTAGATTTGCTTTATAATTAGTTCACACCATCATTGGATAGTCTTTATAAAATCAGAGGAAACTTAAAGGAAGTTTACTCTCTCCCTCTTTGTTTTTTGGTTTTTTTTAGGTACCCGCTGAAGCTGACTTAGCCCAAAAGAGAGAATTTTCACCCAGGTTGCTTAAAATGCTCAAGTTTCCATCGGTGTTTAGTATGCAGCCTATAAGACCACATGCTTCATGAAATAAAGCTAAATCTTCTCTCCAACACGTCTATTTTTAAAATCCCCAGCGTCTGATCCTGACTCAGCTAAGTGAATAATGTTTGACTCCTCCGGGGACACGCCAGCTCATGGAATGGAGGGTCGGGGCACAAAACACAATGGCGCTGGGTCTATTCTGATGCGGGCTCTCCACCACCTGAAACAGAGGTTCCGGATGGAGGACACACAGCTCATGCAGCTCTCTTGAGTACCTGCAACATTTTAACAGTGAAAGCCACTGTGACTCTTCCTAACATACACGCATGTGTAACTTCTGTTTCTGAAACCGCCCACTTAACTCTCCAGTAGGTTTTAAGGCATCTACTGATTTTTTTTCTTTCTAATTGTTCTGACAAGGAAATATGTAATATTTAATACTAGTCACCCAAGAGAGCTATTATCTGCTTCTAATTTTCCTCTTTGTCATCTGCCAGGGACTTTTGGAGGCCTTCTCATGTTGGATTAGAATTAGCAACACATCTGAGAAAAGAGGAAGGAAAATTCCTGGAAGAATATTTTATTTCAATCAATGTATAGGCTTATGAAATTCAAATATAATACCATTTTTTTAAATTTGACAAAATTATTTTAACATATATCTGAAATAATAGTCGAGAATATTAATAGTTAGAAAATTTTGACAGAGAAGAACAGTGAAGGAGAATTTGCTCTATCAGATATTAAAACCAATTTAGGCCGGGCATGGTGGTTCGTGCCTATAATCCTAGCACTTTGGGAGGCTGAGACAGGAGGATTGCTTGAGGCCAGGAGTTGGAGACCAGCCTGTGCAAGAGCAAGACCCCATCTCTACAAAAAATAAAAAAATTAGCTGGGCATGGTGGCATGCCCCTGAAGTCCCAGCAGTTCGGGGTTTCAATGAGTTGTGATTAGGCAACTGCACTCCAGCCTGGGTGTCACAGCAAGACCCTGTCTCAAAAAAAAAAAAAAAAAAAAACCCAAAAAAGAACTTAAAGACACATTAATTTAAATAACAAAATAACATGGTAATCACATGAGACTAAATAAATAGATCAATGTATAAAAAAGTATAAAAAATGATTCCAAAACAGACCCTAGAATATTTAAGATATTAGGATATTTATGTATTTATTTATTATTTATTTTTTAGTAGAGATGGGGTCTCACTCTTGCTCAGGCTGATCTTGAACTCCTGACCTCAAGCAATTCTCCCACCTCGGTGCCCCGGAGTGCTAG
>RJWJ010019564.1:0-30111 GCA_004363605.1 Indri indri | reverse complement strand
TGGAGAGGACACACTTACTGTGTGAGAGCTGAAACAAGAAGGCAGAGCATTGACTTGTGGGCCCTCAGCTGTGTGTTTGGCGACACAAGTTTTTGCTGCTTTGTGCGTGTCTGCAAACGACAGAGGAAAGTACCTCGTTTACTGACTTTGGGATTCCGAATACATTTTAGTGAGCAGGTGCATTTGCAAATACAGAATCTGTGAATAATGAGCATCAGCTTTACCTGCTTGACTCTCAACTTCTTAAACACTTTGACCTTGAAGTTAGGGCCACTCAACCTTCACCTGGAATTTTCCCTCACTCCTGCCCCAGACATCCTGCGCATAACAAAAGGGTAGGAGGGGTTCCTGGTGAGAGGGCCCCTGCCATTAGGTTCTACTGTTCTAATTGGGAATTTGGGTTGTAAGAGACAGAGACTCCCCTCATGGAAAGGGATAAGGACACATTTGAAACTGAAGGCAGCTAGCAGGGCCAGCTGTCTTACAACTCCAGGGACCATGCAGCCTCTTTTTCTCCAGGGTTTCTGCTCTACTGTCAGCTTCCCTCTGCTTCCCACCACGTGGCTTTCTCTGCTCAGTCAGAACTTCTGTTTGCTGTTAACTCCGGCTTGAATGCTGCCCATCATGGCTGCCCTGGCCCCGCTCCCCTTCCCCTGTGGCTTTAGCACCCTCTGAACTAGCTCAAAACCTTCCTTTTCTGCTTAAAACTGGCCAGAATCACTTTCAAAACTGGGTCCAGCAATGCACGGCTACAGGCACAGAAAGCTGGAATCTGGGATTGGTTATCTGGTCTCACCGAAAAATCCATCCAGTGTTAAGAGATGGGAATGCTACAGCCTGTGGCAGGCATTGGTACAACAACTCAGTTCTCAGCAGGGGTCACCTGGAAGGACATGCCCGTTGGAGTCAAGGATTTAGGGGGTAGATGCTGACATCAAGTGAAAGGAACGAGGGAATTAGACTGAGAGGTGCAGTGGTTTGCTTCTGAGGGCAATTCGTTAAAGTAGAGCTTGACTCCTTTCATTCTTAGCATTGTGGCTCATAACACGGTTTGAAATTCAGGAATTTTTAAAAATGGTTGTAGGAAAATTGTGTGTTTGCTTTTGAAGCCACAGGGCTGAATAAGTTGAAAATGGAACAAAAAGTTTGATTCTGAGTAGTTGCCAAAATAAGCAACAACAAAAACCAACACATATGTATTGAGCACCTATTATGTGCCAAGTACTGTTTCAGATATGGGGCAAACCATACTAAAAAAAAAAAGCAAAGTCCTTGCTTTTGCTGAGTTGGCATTGCAGTGTGGGTTGAATTCAGTATCAACAGTGAAACTGAAATTAGTGCATTTAGTGTGGGTTGAATTTTGTCCCCCACAAATGCATGTGTTGAAGCCCTAACCCCCACTACCTGAGATTGTGTCCTTATTTGCAAATAGAGCTGTTGCAGATGTAATAACTTAAGGTGAGGCCATGAGGCTGGGTCCTAATCCCATATAACCGGGGATTTGGAGACAGACCTGTACACAGGGAGAGCACCACATGAAGATGAAGGCAGAGATCGGGGTGACGCTTCTATGCCCAGGAATGCCACAGAGTGCCAGCAAATGACCAGAAGCTAGGGCAGAGACACAGAACAGTCTCCCTCCCAGCCCTCAGAAGGAACCAGCCCTGCCTTGATCTCAGACTTCTGGCCTCCAGAACTGTGAGACAGTAGATTTCTGTTGTTTAAGCCCCTCAGTGGGTGGTACTTCATTACAGCAGCCCTTGCAAATCAATGCAGAGTGAGATCCCAAGAACTGAGAAGGGTCAAGGACTTGCTTTGTGTATAGCAGGCAGCCTCTTCCCCCAGCAGCTCCAGTCCCTGCTTGTTCAAGAGGCTCATGATAAAATGCCCTGGATGGCAGAGATGGCTCATAACTCGGCTACGCCCTCTTGCCAAGTGTTCCCTTTGTTAACAGCAGTGACCAGCCCTGAGCCTCTGATGTATCCTGGGGGCTGGGAGGTGGTGTGGGGAACCAGCGCCTTTGTGGCCGGTTGATTGCAATGTGTCTCTTCCACTATGAAGAGGGCGGTGATTTGTCTTCAGTGGAATAGATTCTTATTCCAGATTCCAGCTTTGCAACCATGCCACCTGGATTCAAATCCTAGCTCTGCCACTTACTGGCTGCACGATCTTGGGCAAGTTACGTTGCCTTTCCATGCTTCAAGTGGCAGAGCATTTACCATTTGCAAAGTGAGGATAGAAATAGTATCTACCTGTGTTAGTTTCCTGTGGCTGCTGTAATAAATTTCCATAATTTAGTGGCTTAAAACAACCAGAATTTATTCTCTTACGGTTGCGGAGCCCTGGAATCTGAAATCATGGTGTTAGTGGGGCCAAGCTCCCTCCTTTGACTCTTCCAGACTCTGGTGACTGCTGGAGTGCTTGGGCTTGTGCCCACATCACTCCAATCTCCGCCTTCTCCTCTTTGTGTGCTAAACTCCCTCTGCCTCTCTCTTATGAAGACATTTGTGATTGCATTCAGGATAAGCTTCAACAATCTTCTCCAGCCAAAATCCTTAATCAATCACATCTGCAAAGACTTTTTCCTTATAAGGCAACATTTACAAGTTCCAGCGATTAGGTCTAATATTTTTGGTGTAATATTTTGGTGGCCATTATTCAGCTCACTATATTGCCTCCTCAGATTGTTGAGAGAATTAAATTAGTGAATTCCTGTAAAGCTTTTAGAACAACATGACACATGATAAGCACTCAACAAACGTTGTCAATGAAGAGTATGACATGATCTTAGACAACCAAAGGGTGACAATAGTTCTACAACCTTCCAATAATTTTGTAAGTCTCTCAGTATTCTTTCAAGAAGGCCGTTCTTACTTAAATCAGACTGAGATCACCTCTGCAGCAAATATTTGACTGCAACAAATAACCCTGACTATTACCGACAACATGGGCATTGAGGGGAAAACCTCCTTTTATGGGGACATGACAAGGATACTTTCAGAATTGAAATCTGAATGGGATGCCGACTCTTGAGGAAGGGTCAAATCATTTTGAGACTGATGTCTCTCCAAGGACCTGAACATACATATCGTAAGTGGAAAACAAAATGCTCTCAATAAACTCAAATTAAGACAGACATTCATTGATTTGCAAAATGCTTCTGCTTCCATGCCATTTAGCATTGCGGTAAAGTGTTTTGAATTAATTACTCGGAAAATCTATGATACTTTGCAAAGCATTTTATGATCAGTTCAATTAATCACTTTTTACATCTTTCCCCCTGACATTTAATAAAGTCAACCTTAACAGCACAATATTTTAGCACATATTGCAAATAAGAAAGTAATGTTAGGGAAGTTGATAAAATTATACTAAAGGAGAGGATGATACAACATTGTGGATTCCTGAAAAGACAGACAGAATCTAGTGGCATCACCAGGTCCTGCGTTTATCATAATAACCTTTTTGCTCTTTTTTAAAAAAATTACTGAGGTCCAGGTTAGTGTTGTCCAACTAGCCAGTGTCTTAGGGACATTGACCTTGCTTTGCAAGAAATTCAGTGTTGAGTAGAATTTTTATTTATTCGTATGGCGTTTTAACCATCACTTTAGTTATACTTCATTTTCTTGATAGCATGCTCAAAAATTTTTTAAAAAATGAATTAATCCTAACTTTGTCTTAGCATTTGAAAATATTGTTTTCACAAATGTTGAGCAATCCTGTCTTGCGATGGTATGTAGCACAAGCCCATCACTTGGATACGATGTGCTGGGAATATAGTGTTCTCTTGTACAGGCAATTCCTTTTTTATAGCTCAATACATTTTGAAAATCTGACTCAAACTGAAATTAAAAACAATGTGGAGTTTTACTTACATTTAATATCTGGTTTTCACAGTGAAGCTACACATTCGTGTTCATTTTTGCACATGTTCTTTACCAATGAAATCTAAGATGAACAGTTGAGAAATATGTATATCACCTATACCACTATATTATATACACAATGTTATATATATGCAATGTTACATATAGTATTGCTTTATTGGTGATATACATATTTCTGAATTGTTCCATCTTAGATTTTGTTGGCAAAGAATATATATGACAATAAATGTGTATATGCAATACATAAATAAATATATAAGTATCAATAAATACACAAACAAATAAATAAAATCCCTGATCATGATGGCAAGAGTTAGAAGTGGGGAGAGTCCCTGCATAGATTACTGAGACCTGAACTCCAGTGTCTCTGTGATGGGTCCTTGTGGCTAAGTTAGGTGTGGAGGGCGTGCATGTCCTAGGGGAAAACAGCCAAGCTATGACCTCGGCAGACTTCTCTGGGGGATGTGACTAAATCCCAGAGACTCCTGTCACACCTCAAGAAAGCTCCTCCCTCCAACGCCTCGTGAAATGACTGAGCCTTGATTTCCATCCAACTGTAGCAGGTTGTGGCTGAGTCATATTCTGTTGAATTTCCTAAGTAAAAGAAAGACATTATTGCCTATGCTTTGAATGTTGTAAAGCAAATTCATACTGCCTCCTAGTGAACAAACAGCCATTTTGGTTTTATTTTTTCAGATGATTTTTTTGTAATTCTTGAATGAATAGTACTTATATTGCATTTATCCATTTTTTTGGGGGGGGTGGCAAGGAGATCATCAGCTTTTAATTTTCCTTACAAGCCTGTTGACTATCTTAAGAGGAAATTTCAGTTTGTTGATAGTTTTTTTTCAATTGTGGTAAAATATACAATAACATAAAATTTACCATTTTAACCACTTCTAAGTGTACAATTCGGTGGCATTAAATGCATTCACAATATTGTGCAGCCATCACCACTATCCATTTCTAGAACTTTTTTCGTCTTCCTAAATTGAAACTCTGTGCCCATTAAACATAACTCCCATTCCCTCCTCTGCCCAGCCCCTGGGAAATTCTAGTCTACTTTCTATCTTTATGAATTTAGCTATTCTGGGTACCTCATACAAGTGGAATCATATGTGGAATATTTGTCCTTTTGTGTCTGGTTTATTTTATTTAGCACAATGTTTTCAAGGTTCATCCATGTTATATCATGTTTCAGAATTCCATTCCTTTTTAAGGCTGAATAATATTCCACTGTAGGTATAGACCACATTTCATTTATCCGCTCATATTACATTGTATTTTTGTTCTGATTCCCTTCAATGCTCTGAGTCCCTGGAGGACAGATGATAATGTACAGTGTATTTTTGTATTCCCAGTGTGCAGCACAGTTCAAAGAAAGAAAGGACAAATGGTTCCCATTGGTAATTCAATGGCAGGCACGGAGTTAGATCTCATTAATCACTTGGAGGCACTTTAATGCGACAGTAGACCTGGATCTATAGTCCTGAAAGATGAGGCTGTCATGTTCAGCTGTGTCCTAGTAGGACAACCCTCTGAAGACCCAGTGCTTAACCCTTTCCCTGCCTCTTGAGGAAAGACCACAGCACACATGAGCTTTCCTCAGTCTGGGGCTTTGGCTCATGCACAGAGAGGGGAAGAGGCTGAGCTGGACAGAATTCAGGCAGGGGAGCCTCCGACTTGCAGCCTCACAGCTTACACAAATGTAAGTGTAGAGATATATTCTGAAGGCAAATTTAATTTTTGCCATATCTTGCATTTTCCAATACCCTCCTTTAGTTCAGATCATCAAATGTGTGCTTTGAAGCAGATCCAATATCAAAGGGAATTAAATAAAAGTTGATCCTGTCAATTTAGTAAAAGTTGGCCCAGTAAGTGATATGCCTCAGACTTTAAAAACAACTTAGGAAATTTCTGCAAATACCAAAGAAATAGCTAAGCTCCTGTGCCACATGACAGCAGAAAATATTCCTTCTGTCCTGTAGATCAGTTGCGCTTTTCATCTTTTCCTGTCCAGGGCTTATAGGTACATTTATTTCAACTTTGACGATAGTCAAATATGGCTTTATTGATGCCAGAAAAGAGAACCGTGGTGCAGAGAATGGAAATGTGTGGATGGTAAAACCATGGAAACTTTGTGAAGGGCAAAGGCCTGGCTCCCTGGGGGAGAGATCTGGACCCCTTGAGTGTGGGGTTGGGTGGGGTGATGACTTTAGCATCTGCAGGCAAACAGACCTAGTTTGAATTTTCAGTATGCATTTCAGCAGCTGGGTGACTATGGGCAAGGTACTTTCTGAGACTGAATTTCTTCCTCACAGGGCTGTTTGGAGAATTATAAAATACATAAGTGGAAATAACATATGAGAAGTGACTGCCTTACATTAGCTTTAAAAATTACTGGTAATAATTATTATGATAGTATTTTTGGACCTGTCTGATGTGGTTCTCTGCAAGGTGAGGGAACAATGAACCTTGGAAACATGTTTGGACTTTGGCAAGGAAGACTATGGAGCTGCCTATTAAGTATAATTTGAGTAGGTTCAGGTAGATAGGGTTGCCAGGTTTAGCTCATAAAAATACGGAACACCCAGTTAAATATCAATTTCAGATAAGCAAGAAATAACTTTTTTAGTATAAGTATGTTCCATTCAATATTTAGGACATACTTACATTAGAGTAGAAGACTAGAAGACAGGGCTGAGGCTGGATGCAGGGACTTAACGATCAGGTGCAGGTGTTACAATAAACAAGTCTTAAGCAGAAGCTAACTAAAGGGACTGATAACTGCAGGCAAGTACCAGCTTTGACCAGCTTGTCAGCTATCTCTGCCAACTTATGTGAACTTTGGTTAATTACAATATCATTTGCATTGCGGTTTTAAAATTTCTCTGTCCTTGAAATCACCATGACAGCTCCAAAAGAAGTTTAAAAATGGGAGGGAACCCAATTCTAGGAATTATTACCCAAATTTTTAGTAATAGCCAACTCCTTGGCCTTGAATATTCCTCCCCTCCATCAATAAGACTACAAAAGATCTAAAACCACTTCCTCCCAGTGCAGCTGCTCTTTTCGAGCCTGCTCTCCTCCCTGAGAGTGTACTTTCGCTTTCAATAAGGCTTTCACTTGCTTGGCTCATGTGGCGCGTCCTGAAATTCTTTTCCATGACCAAGAACTTGGAAAAACCTCTACCTGGAGGCCAGTAACACTTACACTAAAACATTGTTGTTTATCTGAGATTTAAATTTAACTGGGCATACTATAGTTTATCTTGCAGCCCTCCACATAGGGGACCTTATCTAAAAGATCTACTTTAAATTCATTCCTGTGGTTTTAAAAGGGATTTTCTAGTTTTTTAGAACAGTTGTTAACATAACTGGTTTAAGCTTCCATCATGTATAGGCAAATAATGGCTTTGATGACTCCGAGTTCAGAGCAAAGCATGTGGGAATGGGGCCCTAGCCTGGGGGCTGTTTGGGGTATGGTGGAAAACGAGGCGGCTGAGAGTGTGGGCATCTGGGACTTCATAATGTCTACTTTCCACACCCAGTCTTCTTCTGGAAGCATCATGAGCCTTTCATACCCTCCTATCAGAGTGGAGCAAGCAAACCTCAGGGACATACAGATGTACGAAAAAACACAAACAATATTTTAGTATAAGTATGTCCCAGATATTAAATAGGACATGCTTATACTAAAAAATTTTGTGTTTGCCTATGTGAAATTGATATGTTAAGTGGGTAGGACAGCCCTGGCAGTGGCCACTTCTACAGCTACTATTGTGCTCTCCAAACTGCTGGTTGAAAGGGACACAGAGACCATATCTGAAGGACAGAGGGAGCTGTGGTGGCAGAGTAATGACCCCAGAGACATTTTCATCCTCCCTGGAACCTGCTACATGCCACATTAGGGTTGCAGATGGAATTAAGTTTGCTAATCAGCTGATCTAAAACAGGGAGATGATTCTAGATGATCCAGGTGGGCTCAGTGTGATCCCAAGGGCCCTTACAAGGAGAAGAGGAAGGCAGAGGAGAACCTCAGGGACAGCAATGAGAGAGACTTGCCCTAAGGCTGGGAACCAAGGCATGTGAGCAGCTTCTAGAAGCTGGAAAGGGCAAGGAAATGGATTCTCTCCTAGAGTCTCTTGAAAAGAAGGCAACTGTGTCAACACCTTGATGGTAGCCCAGCGAGACCCATTTCAACGTTTGACGTTTGGTACTGTAAGATGATTAAGGCATGGTTTTTGTAAGCTGCAAAGCTGGTGGTAATTCGTTGCAGCAGTGGTAGGAAACTAACATGTTAATAGGAAACAAAGTGGGAAAAGAAGAAATAGCCAATGAAATGGCTCAAAGAGTAGCTGGAGTTGGGAGTTGAGGTGTGCACAAGTGTCTGTGTAGGAAACCTAGTTAAGAGGATTGTCCCCAGACTCAGAGGCGCCATTGATTGAACACACATCCTGCCCACACGGAGCCATCAAATAGATGCCAGAAAATGCTAGAGCTGGGTGGAACCCTACAGGTCATCTACTGCAGCCCCTTCATGTCTCAGGCGAGGCACCCAAGGACCAAAGTGACTGTATAATTGCTAGAGTTCACAGAGCAGATTAGGGGATGAGCCAGGATGAGAATCCTGTTCTCCTGCTCACAAAAATCAATATTTTACAGACTGAGGGATTATCTATTTAAATGTCAAAGAAATCTTTCGGAATGTTTCCGAGCCCTCCAATGCTAATGAGTGAATTGATGCAGAGTCAGACAGCAGTTCTGCCTGCAGACTCCTAGGGCTGCATCTTTGCCAGAACACCCTGTCCCCAAGCTTATCTGGACACACTCCTGCATGTCCTCAAGACTTCTGTTGCCCAGAATCACTTGCTCAAGGAAGTAGAGTGCAGCATAAAGAGAGCACGTGTGGGCCATGGAGGTTCAAACAGACCTGAGTTCTAGCCTCGGTTTTGCCCCTGACATGATGTGGTGTATCCCTTGGAGTGACTTGGGTAATTTCTTGAAGGCTCAGCATCCTTATCTATAAAATGGAGATACTGGTAGAATTTAATAGTATTTGATATAAAGCATTTAGCACAGGGTCTGGGCACAGTGTTCAATAAAATGGCAGCTTTGTAATTGTTTTCAGGGAGGCCTTCCTGGCCCAGGCCTCTGCTTCCATGTCTGCATGGATAGGGCACCTTGCGGTGTATTCCT
Organism: Indri indri; assembly: GCA_004363605.1. Lineage (NCBI taxonomy): Eukaryota > Metazoa > Chordata > Mammalia > Primates > Indriidae > Indri > Indri indri. Next base: position 21,026 of record RJWJ010019564.1, on the reverse strand, counting down.
GTAGGACTCTGAGCCACCTCTGTTATTACATTTGTCACACAGGGCTGTCACGTGTAATTTGACTATCTCCCTGCTCTAGACTGTAAGCAATTTGGAGCCCATAATCATGGCTTTTTTTGTGTTTGTGTTTTTCAGCATCATATATAGTACCTGACTCAAAATTGGACAAAAAAAAGAAGAGAACAATAATAGCTAGCATTTATTGAGTGCTTATCGGTGCCACCGTTGTATGTACTCCACATACAATAATTCATTTTATCCTCATTGTACATCTGAGATGCAGGAGGTGATAGTCCCATTTTACAGATGGGAAAACTGAGAGCTCTCTGTTTTTCAGCCTTTTCATTTATTTCCTCCTCCTACATTTTCAACCAGATGGCAAGTTGTCTTCCTCTGTCGGACAGATCATAGTTCTGCTACGGAGTTTCTCGGGGGAAACCTGGGGAGGTGGCTGCTGAAGCTGGAGGAGTAGATCACAAGTGTTTGGGGGCTTTTATCCAGGGGGCAGAGGCTTAACTTCATCATTCTGTTACTCAAAAATGTCTGTTGAAGAAATTAGTAAATGGACAACTTATATACTGGAAAAAAACAAAACAAACCAATCAACTAAGCAAACAAAAACAAATAACCTGGTGCAACTTCCCTTAATGCTCTGAAAATAGCTCTGTCTTTAATGGGGACTCATTTAAAAATAAGTGCCAGTGTGTGAAATCTCCTAGTGTTTACTGTCTAAGGTCTTTCAAGCACAGCAGACAGGTAATGACTACTGATTCCTTAGCTATTGATTTTTCAGGTTTTGTTGTCCCAGGGTAGGTAAATGAAACCCTCAGAGAGGGTGGGAAGGAGTGATGCTTTGATTTCCATAAGCTCTCTTACATCTTTCAGGAGTCAACATTTTTATATGATGGGTATAATTAATTGAAAACTTGCTTTTTTGCTACTACTTATATTCTAGTGAAGATTAGGTATTTAGCGTGCAAACATTTCTAGGAGTACCTGACACTTGAGGCTTGTAACTGACAGTTCCCAGTAGAGTTTGGGGATCGTTGCTGCCACTGAATTCCCTATTAGACACACACCGTAGCCATCCAAGTAGGTTGGATAGTCACATGCTGTAATTTGATGTGGAAATTTGTTTTCAAATGAACTCTGAGATTTGGAGAATGTGCTGATCCTTCACTAGCTAGAGAGAGAGAGAGATCTTTATAGTTAGGGATATTGCAGAACATTCTGGAAAGAGGTACCCTCATTCCCAAGGGTGAAAATGAGCTGATACTAATGAGACTCCCTTGAGTTTTCTTGTGGCTAAAATTTCTAAATCTGATATATAAGGGGAATTTCACGTCATCTTCATAGTAGGAGGAGTGGGTTGTTCAGGTTGTTGGATAGGTTTCTGATGGGAAGTGCAGTGAAGAGACAGACTCCCCCTGTTCTCACTAACTGGTTGAATGCCTCTAGTTCCAAGGACAGAGTGGAGGCAGTGAGTTCAGCAATGGGCATGCGCTGACCTGCCGAGACAGTTCACCATCAAGTGGGAGTCATCAACACAATGGAAGTGATTTTTAAAACATCTGTCTACAAACCCATGGGCAGAGAAAGAGTGATAGAAAGGGCTCAGAGAAGAAGCACAGAATGATTCCAATCTTGGAAAAGAGGACGCATGAGTAAGGATCCATAATTATTCACAAGATAAGACCAAGGAGATGAAATAATGCTCCTAACACAAATTAAGAGGTGCTTGGCACACCACAGAAGATGAATGAGCAGAGGACGAAAGCAGAGTTTTCTCAAAAGAATTAATGGCTGCTCTACCTTATTAAAAGATAGTCAGTGTCAGGAGCAATAAAAAATGGAAATTAAAGAGAAACTGTGGGATCGTTTTTCATATATACCATTAGCAAAGACTGGAAAGATCTGCTCCTACCCAGTAGGCTAATGTGAGAGGGAAGGTGACACTCTCACTCGTGTGCATTGCAAAGGGAGCCAAATGGCCAACTTTTTGGAGGGCAGTGGGGCAGTATGTATGTACCAACACTTTAACAAAAAGGCTCCAGCAATTCCAGAGCTAGGACTTCATCCCAAGGGAAGATTTGGACAAGTGTTAAAAGGTGAGCACAGGTGGTTCACTGCATTGGTGTTTGTTTCAGAGAAATGTTGCAAATGCCAAACATTTCCATCAATCTGGGATGAATTAAGCAAATTCAAATATATCCACATCAGGGGTAGATACATCACCACTTTTTCTTAAAGAGCCAGATCAAAATATCAGGCTTTGGGGTCAAGAGGTAGAATTGAGGATATTATTTAGGCACTAACAAGATAATTTAAAATGTAATGATTTAAACACACAGAAGTCATTTTTAGCTTGTGGTCCGTACTTAAAGAGGCAGAGTGGGCTGGATTTGGCCCCTGGGACTTAGTTTTCCAATTTCTGGTCTCTGCAATGGAATACTGTAAGGCTGTTAAAAATAATGACATAGATCTGTATTTATTGGCATGAAAGATGTCTACAATAAGTTACTAAGGGTAAAGAAGTAGATTAGAAAACAGCATGCATACTATGACTCTATTTCTGTAACTATTAATTTTTGGGTGTGGATATATTGGCATACAATCTCTGAAAGGCTACAGACCGAAATATTAACTATGTTCAATTGGGCGGTGGATTGGGGTGATCTCTATTTTCTTCTTTAAATATTTCTGCATTTTCTGATTTTAGGAAAGCAATGAGCACATATTACTTCCTTCATTCTAAAATAACATAAAACAATTAAAAACTCTACAGATACCTCCAAAACACAAACACAAATAAATAAGAAAACAAAGCATTATTATACAGAATATCGTTAAATGGTAACTATTATACCTGAATTTGGGGGTAGGAAATAAAAAGAACTTAAGTTCACATTTGAAGGTAGAGAATGCTCTGACTAAACCTTCAATACTCTTTCCAAACATCTAATCATTGCCATTGCTTGTGTTAAATACAAGTTTTAGACAACCTTGGTGGGAATGGAAGATATATTGATATTATCTGTCACAAAGGGAATGGAAGAATGTAAGTTTAACCACAGCTTTCAGTTTTAGCATGAGAATATTGCAAGCCAGGGCGACAGTCATGCAGCCTGAATTGGAATGTGAACAGAGAACCAAACCACTCAGAAACAGGACAATAAAGCTATTTAGCTAAAGTCAAGATATAACTCATTTTAAATCTCAAATGAATTAGTTACCCAACACTTGGAAAATATCCCTCTTGGATGCATTCCATAAATTAGCTTTTTAAGTTTTCTTCACTCCAGTCAGAAGAAATTCTGCGAATGGATTCTCTGCATTGTCAATTGTCCCTAGGGATAGCAGCTTGTTTTCTGTGGAAAATGCCAGTGTGTAAATAGGCCCAATAAAAATGCTCTTACCAGAAAAATGCACCAAATGAGTAACGATCTCTAACTTTGAGGAGTCTTTGGTTTGGTAGGGAATGGACATTTGAATGTACTGAGCTAAGTAGTTCTGTTTCGGCAGCAAAGCCAAACAACGATAACAGTGATAATAACAAAAGCTTTGCTTTATTAAGTACCTACTAGACCGGTCATAATACCAGATAACAGGCCTGCTAGGGACAGGCATTACTATGCTCGCTTTAAGATGTGGAATTAAAGTTCAGAGAGGCTAAATAATTCTTTTGAGGTCACAAAGCTAGTAAGTGGTGAAGATGAGAGTCAAACACAGACCTGTTTTAATTTTGTGTGATTTCCACTATGTCGAACTGCCCGCCAAACAGTACAAATGGAAACTATTAATATAACTGTATTATCTGTTAGTCTGTTTACTTCAATCATCAGCACACATAACTGTGAGTTGATTATTGCTACAAAACCATATATAAGAGGAATACTGTGACTCTGATGAAACCATCATGAAACTGTTGAACCCGGAGGGACTCAGTCTTATTAAAAGACAGCAGCCCTATGCATTGCCTCTGTGAACGTTCACTGTCACCAATTCATTTTCCCTTCTCTTTACGTCATGCAGCCTGTAGTGACGGACAGCTCCTCCGGCCCCTTTGTGATGTGTGCTACAGACTCAGGTCTCAGGGAGGTCATGTGCTGGCATTTCATGGACTTTTGCCCCGATTGCATCTCTGCTGCTGCCTGATACATGGTTAATTGCTTCTTAGATAATAATGGACTAAAGAGAAACAGATTCACACATGCAATTTCATGGTTAGAGGGGGAAAAACCCCAACGAACAAAGAAAACTCCCTGTATTATTTGCACATAGATTCTAAAACATATTCTAAATTTTATCCTTGATTTTCCTTCAAAACACCATTCATCTCTCATATTTCCTTGATTTTTTTTTTTTTAAGCTAGGGGCAGCATTTGTTCATTTAATTGTATACTCCCTTGTTCCTTCCTTGTTCATTCATTCTACCATCATTACCAAGTGCCTGCTCTGTGCCAGGCCTCATCCTACACACAGGGGCACAAAGCCAAATGAAAGATGGTTCCTGCCTTCCAGGAACTTTTGGTGTTTTGTTGTATAAATATAATACTTATATTGTGACCACAAAACACCATAATGTGGATGAAAAGTGGAAATGCGTTAATGTTTAGCTATCAGCACCATGATACCAGGTGACGTACCACTCCAAAACTCAGTGGCTCTAAACAGTACTCACTCACTCTCCTTCACTATACCGTGGGTTGGACGGTGTATTAGTTTGGTCGGGCTGCCATAATGAAATACCACAGACTGGGTGGCTTAAATTAAAAAACATGTTTTTTTTCACAGTTCTGGAGGCCAGAAGTCCAAGATCAAGGTGTGAGAAGGTTTGGTTTTCTTCCGAGGCCTCTCTCCTTTGCTTGCAGATGGCTGTCTTCTCGCCGTGTCTTCAGATGCGTTTTTTTCTTGGCACGAATATGTCTGTGTCCTAATTTCTTATAAGAACACCAGTTACATTGCTTTAGAACCCACCTACATGACCTCATTTTATCTTAATTACCTCTTCAAAGGCCCTGTCTCCAAATATAGTCCCGTTCGGAAGTACTAGGGGTTAAGACTTCAACATAAGAATTTTGGTTGGGGATATAATTCAGTCCATAACAGATGGGGTTTAGTCGAATTAAGCTGTGTTCCAGTGGGCTTGGCAGATCTCACATTTCTCAGTCTCCGGAGAAGTGGGCTAGCTGGGGCATATCTTTTCATGGCAGAAGTTGCAAGCTTCCAGAAACGTGAGCAGAAACATGCAATGTCTCTTAAGAGCTTGACTCAGAACTTGTACACTATCATCTGTGCCCACATTCCACTGGCCGAAACAAATCCTATGACTGAACCTAACTTTAATGGGGCAAGGAGTAAATTTTGCCCACAGTATGAGGAAGTGCAGAGTCACAAAAGAAAGCACGTGGACACAGGGAGGGGTGAAGAGTTGGGAACAATAATGCAGTCTACCCTCAAAGTGGAACACATTAATTCCGGCTGGAGTTTTCTCTGCCTGAAGTGAACTATTTACTTTGCTTTTGAGTATTTAGCATTGAGCAGTTTTGTTCAGGTTCTACATGTGCAACAGTGTGCTTGTAAATAGTACAAAAAATTCTTTTGTGAAACGACATTAGCAGTCATTGGCCCAGACCCAGGTCTGCCGTATACCACTGCTGCTTTACACCTGTGGATTCTCTCGGAAGATATTTCATCTGATGCTCGTGGTGGGGAAAGACCAGCAGATACTCATTGTCATGACCATGAGAACATTTCAAAGTCAGTGTCCCCCAACAAGGAGTCAGTATATTTAGAATGACACGATTAGGTAATAATGTAGTGTTAAGTCATTTAAATACCCTGTAGGCAACCAGAGTGGAAGAAACACTGTGAAAAGAAGAAAGATTCATCAATGTATTTGTGGGGAGAGAAAATTGGAATGGCATCTCTACTAGGTGGCCCTTGGTTTATTACACGACTCGGCTCATTCGGGTGGCCTGGGCTCCCCCAGAGATAAGGAGGAAAAGATCGCTAGGTGGGAGATTAGTATCTCTGGGATTTGCTATCAGGCAAGAGAGAGGGAAGCAAAACGATTGGACCACCTTAGGGAGGGAAAGGAAATTTATGGGAACAAAATAATTACAGCAAGTGAAGTAGAGGAAAAAAAAGAAGGTAGAGAAATGAACAAAGGCTGCATTAAAATCTCCCAAATTGGCTTTTCTGGCCTCGGTGGGCTATGGCTATATTCTTCATAAGTTGTATGAGACTTTATCATTTTTATATGTTCACTTTTCTTTATTTGATGGAATGCTAAAGAAAAATTAAGTGAAGAATATGCTGGGTGATCCGGATGACTATCTTTTAAATGGGTGCCGCAGGGCAATTTCACTCACGCCTGTATTTGTATTTCTGTTTACCCTCGTATTTGTGATAACTGTAAGCTAAGAAATACTCCAGGATGTTTCTGGATGGAAAGTGATTCATAGTAGTTCAAACATGGAAAATATGGAGGTTGAATTATGTAAAACGTGGCATGTGGCTGCTCAACAAGAAAGGACCAACATGTTAAAGTATTGATTGATTTTATTCTGAGCCTGAGTGTGTATATACGTCTTTGCAATAATTTATTAGCAGCAACACAAGGAAAGACTCTGGAAAATTTTAAGACTCAAAACACTATATCATTAAAGGTAGTAGGAGACTGTTAGGGGAAGCACAGTATGGGATGAATTTAGAGGTTTTTGAATGCCACGAGTTGCCCCTTTTGTAGTTCCAGCCCCCTCATCCCCCACCAAATTAGTTGGTTCTCAAGACTTTCTGGTTTTTCAGCCGACTTGGAAAAACTTTCTGCCAACAGTGAATGGTCATGTGTTCCAGGAGGCCAAGGTACAGAACTCTGTTCATAGCCGGTTGAAGCTTGGCGAGTCATGCCCGTGTTCACGATAACACAAGGGGGTAGAGTGACTGAGGTCCCCTTCACTGTGCATAGCAACCTCCAGACAAAGGATCCCATCAGCAATGTTGCATGCCCCAGAGCAGACTGTGTGCAGCTTCTAACCAGGGCCAGCTTCATCCGTGAGTAACCTGGGCAATCCCACCGGGCCCTTGTGCTTAGGTCCTCTGCTTGGTTTCAGGCTCTGCTGTTGTCATCTTGACAATCTTAATAATTTTGAACAAGGGGACCTGCATTTTCATTGTGCGCTGGGCCCTGCAAATTCTGTAACTGGTTCTGCCTGCACGGCTTCATGCAGCATCCCTGCCAGTCGCCTCTGTATGGTTGAGTCTGTCCAAATTGAAATGGAATGCACGCACCTGCAAATCGTGTGCTGTGGGTGGCAGAAACAACAGTTACACCCGCCGTATGGACTCAGTTACAATCGTCACCTTGTGCTAAATTATCGCATTAGGTATTTCTAGGTAATATTTCTCTTTTTTCCTCATAGCAACACAGCAAAGTCCATGTTATTGCTATTTTATACAATAGGAAACTTAGCTCTGGCTGCAAGAAAACTTGCCCAAATTGTTACAGAGCTGGTTCACGACACAGCCAAAAATCAGACAGAACTATGTGGCTCCAAAGCTCATGTTTCACCAAAATTAACTATTTGCTGTGACATTTCCCTGACAAGAACTGTATTTCAGGAAGGACAATTGCCTTCACGACTATTTTCATAAGGGAACTCACTTTACTTTTGGACATCTCCAACTGTAAGAAAGGTCTTATCTGAAATACAGAGAAAGCTTTGCACACAGTGACACTTATCAGACCATTGTTTAAATATATAAAACATTTGGAAACAGTCTAAATAGAAGCTAAGGTACTGTTATATAATTATTAATATATAAATTGCACTTACGAAGATTTTAGAGGTATAGAAAATAATTTTTTATAATGTAAATAAATTATGACATAAAATTGTTCATTTCCACCATGTGAAAAGTACATAGATAAAAGACTTAAAGGTCTATTAAGGTCTATAGTTGCTATTTTAATGAAATCTGCCATGATTATTTAAGCATCTGTGTCAAGTTAATAGGCACAATCAGACCCACAGGCAACCAAAAGTTTTTTTTTTTTAAATGAATTGTGAAGTCAATTTTATTTTTGGAAAGTTGATTTTTTTTAATGGATAGGCTTAGTCTCTTGAGAAGTCTTTATTTCAGCAGTTTGAATTCTGACAGAGTCTATTAGCTGTCCCTCTCAGCTTTGAGACATTTGTAAATTATTCAAGCATGTTTTCTCTGGCTTCAGTCAGGCCAACACTAGAGATACCGGTGGGATAGTACCAAGGATGGGGCTTTTGGGTATACTTCTAAGATCTGCATTCGAGTCCCTGATTCTTAAATACACTCTGAGTGTGGCTGCTCTGAAGGTGGGTTCATGCAATGTAGATACCTACCAGAGAGTCGTGAAAGATTTTCCCACAAGCCTTATTGACAGTAGATATGTTATATTTATGGAGTTCTCCTATTAGACCAGTTAGAAACTCTATCAAAGAAGGAATGAGCTCTGACCGGTGTATCATGTTCTTACCCATACTATTTCTTAGAGTCCGCTGCCTGTGTGCAAAGTGTTTTCTAAATACCCACAAACCATCTGTTAAGTAATTCGTTATAGCATTTCCCTGGTGAATAATATTAAGTTCATCTGTCTATGGGTTGGGAATTTGCTTTTTTTTTTTTTTTTTTTATAAATCAGAACAATATTTTCCCATAATAAAGTCCTTGATGGGTTGAATGGAGAATCACAAATACCTTGATAGGTGGTCCTTGAGATGGAAAATAGTCTCTAATCCTGCCTAGTCTGAAGACCTAGAAGTGTCTTGGCCTCCTCTGTGTTGTCCTGAGGCCCTCGAGAGAGGTGAGCTCTGTTAATTAAACACTCTTCATCTAAAACAAAGCTTGCCAGCACAGGGAGATTTCAGAAGGACCATAAATGTGAATTTTATTTTGCATTTAAAAAGCCATGCTTTATCCAATTGACATGTTGGAGAAAAGATTGATAAGGGAACTTCTTAAGAACACGAGAGGGGCTGGTAATTTGCATATTAATTTATGTACCCAAAATGAATGCAGACAGCCATAAAATGCACTTGTAATAATTATACTACCATTGAACTGTGGGCTTTTAATTAAATGGAATGTTTTTATCTTGTGTTTTTCACGTTAACCATGTTGCTATGGATGTCAAGCTGTTCTTGTAAATCAAAGCATTGGAGATGCCTGATCCTGGGCTTTCATCGCAGTGGCCCGCATTCCAGGGCTGTGGCAGCTGGGGCTGGTGCTCCGGGCCAGCTCTGGGCACCTCTGCTTTATGCACACTTTAAAGGAGGGCAGTGGAGACCCAGCTCGGTCACACTGGCCCAGGACAGGCATGACAAACCCAGGCTTTGGAAATGGGAAAGGAGCAAGGCTTGCAACCTGTGAGCCTTTTCAATAAATCAGAAAACGAAACCCTGTGTGTTCTTCTTGAGACGTGTTTGCACTGTTTGTCGGCGCTAGTTATTTTGATCTCCATCTACATTGTGGACATATCAGTGGTGAAGACAGAGCTGCATTATCCAAATGTTCATTTTCACACTTTTTAATGCAGCAAAGAGAATGCTCCCCCTGCCTTTTTTTTTTTCCTTCAAAAAAGCTGTTAAATGGAGCCACTTGTAACTGATGTAAACGATTGCCACTGTGTTTTGATGATCTGGGCTGGTCATGCTTAGCCTTTTGTTTTTTATCCGAGTTGCATGGTCTGATCCATATCTTCATGGCAATAGCAGAGACTGGGCACATCCAAGCCAATGTGAACCAGTTCCGTTTCCTAGAAGAGGCTCAAGGGCTCTCGGGTTGGAGCTGGAGAATGTCTTTGTGGTTATAAAATGAATAACACGCAGGCACTGTTCACATGACCAAGGGAATTGACAGGGAGTGTGACATCAGATATACGCAAGGCATTATTGTGCATTATGACTTTGCTGCAACTTGGGCACCCAGGGACATTTTAATGGCTCTATATTGCATCAGTCACCTTTGGTTACAGGTAAAAAGAGGAGTTTATTATTAGGGACACTGGTAGGTATGTTCCACGGAACTCAAGGGCAGGGATGGGGCTGGGATTCAGAAATGATCATTACAGGGACTGGGAATCTGGCAAAAACCCAGGGAATGTTCCGCCCATCTCTTGGTCTCTGCTTCAATCTGTGGTTTGTTTCATTCTTTTCGCTTGGCAGATTGGCTTTCCCTGCCATTCTGCCTTCGCGGCAGGCTGAGCAGAGACCACTGAGACCGCCTAAGTGCTCATCCAGCCTTGCTGTGTGTCTCTGTCTTGGTCACTCCTTCTCTTCCTCAATTCCAACCTCCAGAGACAAGACCTTGGCCCCACCTAGATCTGCTGCCTAGCCCTGGCTGGGGCAGAGGGAGAGAGAGAGTGTGTATACGTGTGTGTGTGTGTGTGTGTGTGTGTGTGTGTGTATGCACGTTTGTGAGTGTATCTGCATGTGGAGCAGGGCAGGCTGACAAATGTGACTATGGACAGGTGGGGACAGTTAATGACACACCAGCTGGCCTCATCTCTAGGCCTTTACCTCTTTTTAATTTGACATATTCACCGACTTGATCTAGGAATTTTCCTAACAAGGCAAAAAGATCCTGAAAACCAGGACCACGGTGGTAAGGTCTTGGCAAGTCGTATCTTTTTAAAGCTAAGGGAGCTCTAAATACATTATGTGCTCTTCAGATGAGTCACTTAAGAGAGCATTTGTGTGACCACAGTCTGGTGCCCAGAGTTGACAAACCAGGAGGGAACACAAACGGGTGGTGATCTCTCAGGCTGAGACCAGGATGCTTCGGAGAGGTAGATCAATGCCAACACACCATTCCTCCCCACATAAAAGAAGGATTTGGTCAGACAGCGCTCTGAAATTATACCCATCATCTACTGAGTGGTCCGCATAAAGACAGTCCGATTATAGCTATAATAAAAGTCTTGAAAGCAGGGACAGAGATTCTATCTGTGACTCTCTGCAATCTTCTAAATTTTAGTTTCAGCTTTGTCCTATTATGAAAACCTCTCTTCTTCTTTTTCGGTGTCCCAAGTTGTTGAAATTAAGGCCCATATTCTGTGGTTTTTGTACCAAATTTTCCTGAAATTCTCAAAAGATGTAAATCTTTTTTATTTAAGCTGTGAAATTAAAAGCTGAAGAAGGGAAAAGCTGCAACTGTGAAGTTTTTTTATTGCTATTATGACATAAATTATCAGGGAATAATCAAAATATGAATTTCCGTCTAACCCAAGAAACAAGATAAAATAAGGAGCCATAATGGTGCCAGGATTCATCAAGGAACATGGAGTTACTCTGTCACCTCCATCGCTGTAACTCCTGAGTGACATTATCATGGAAGGCGCAGGGGCCTCGCCAAGGAAACGCCCACCCGAAGGGGGCTGATTTTGCAATTTGGTGTCTGTGTAATTTGTATCTGGCTTTCTTTCTTTTTTGTCTCAGACTCATAGTACTTTCTATTTCTATAACGCCGCCACCCATTGTGTATTAAAATCATGCATATTCATGTCTTATTTTCCAGAATAGATTGTAAGGCCTTGAAGTGAGGGCATGTGCCAAGTTATATAATTTGCAACTATACGATTAGGTGTTGGTGTCCTTTCGCCCCACCCCCGCCCAGTCTCCTCTACTCAGACTGTGCTGGTATCTTTGATGGGAGCCTGTTATACAACACCCTCTTCCCCATCTAAGTTTTCAATTGGTTGGAAAAGAAGACAAAAAGAGCCAGCAGTGGGAAAATGGAAAGGTCGTGCTTGTCACTGATGAAGGCTGGGTTGCAGGACTGGGAGGTGTAGGTAAGTGTGTGAGGCCAGGTGGATGTGCTGCCTTTTTCTCCTTGTGTACTTTGGAACAAGTGGTGTCTGCAAGTGTCCGTCTTACCTACATGGCTGTTTCCATGGTCCCAGGGGAGGAGGAGAGGAGGGAGCAGATCCCACCTTCCTCTGAGAATCCGTGAGAGTTCAGCTCCATGCAATGGAGAATTTGAACCACACCAACTAGGCAAGGCGCAGTAGTAGGGCAGGGGGCTGGGAGTGTTTGGGGCGAAGTTTCCTCGTGTCCTCATGGAAACCAGAAGTACCAGCTCCACAGTACAATAGCTGTGCCTTTGATTGCCCGCTTTATGCCCAGAGCAGATCACAGGGCCCGGTACTCAGGAAGTGCCCAAGAAATACTGCGGAAAGGATGGGTAGAGAAACTTTCAAATGCCAGTCCCTGAAAAATAGCAGGCATCCCATAATACTCATTGAATAAATAAGTGCTTAAATGCTTTAAGCAACAAATTGACCCTGAAGAGACTTATAAAGGACTATAATAATAATTGGGTTATGACTGTAGGCTATATCCTTTCATGGCTCTCAAGAACGACAACCCGAGGAGACTTGCCCTCCGGACCTGGGACATGGATCTTGGTCCCTAAGATTCTGAGTTTTGTGACTATGGCAGGCAAGAGCCAGCCAGTCTGCAGGTCCTGTGGTCCCTGTGGGTGCTGAGGTTGATCCAGCAGAGTCAGAGAGACCAAGTGCTGCTGAACCAGGCCATGGGGAGTCAGCCTCAGTTCAAGGAGGGTCCCTGAATTCTAATTAACCACGTGTGGACTTGCCACCCAATGGCTGGTGCCGTGGCTGCTGATGTTTGGAGACAATTAGCCTTGGCTCCAAGCACCTTTAGTGGATTCTGTGGTTTTCTTGAATAGGAGGGGGATTTGATACAATTAACTGGCGTTAATTCAGTGACGGAAGGTGTGATTAAAGAACATTTCGGTTTTTAATGCAGCTTATTGGTAAGACAAAGACTTCTCTTTTGTGCATTTCAGTGTACCAGTTAGGTTTCCTTGTTTCTAAAAGCTATATATACATATGTATGATATTTCTAGAAATATAAGTTTTGGCACCATCCTCCTTCCTCAGCCCCTGGACAGAGATTTCTGATAGTGAAATGAAATAATACATTTAACAACTATGATGCTTTAGTGCAGGCCACATCTCAAACCCCTTTTTGAAGTAGTTCTAGTTAGTGTTTTGGTTCAGCAGAAGTACTGTGTTAGGTGGGTGGTGCCCACTGCCCTCCTGGCCACGCTGGGAGAAGTGGCCAGGTGGGCCAGTCACTCCTGAAGAGGAGGCACTTCCTTTGCCCAGAAAGCCACTCCAAACTCAGGCTGGCGTTAGGTCAGCTTGTTTACAGTCGCACAAAGGAAGAACGAGCAGAGCGCAACTCAGTGCTGCGGAGTTCGGTTCCTTTGCTGCAATCTCAGGTGCGGCTGAACAATTTTCTGTTTGCTTGTGAAGGAGCTCAGGAAATTTCACTGCAAAATAGGACTCTTTGGTATAAAGAATATTTTGAACTAAAGGCTTTTAGAAATTAACAGGCCCTTGGAAGAGGCTTGCCCTCTATCTGCATAAACCAAAAAAGAAAAAAAAAGGACTTCCCTTCCTCTCCCTGTTATCTCAATATATTGCAGAAAAGATCAAGAATGCACCCAGACCTGGCCCAAATCATTTGAAACATAATACCTGTCTCTCTGGTTAATTTACAAGTCCATCTGTTTCCCCCGTCTCCCTAGCGACTCCTCATTTCCCCTCCCCTCCAAAAAGACAGGTATATGAATATCTGAACTTCATTGGGATATTGGGTAATCACTCGGTGATTCTCCCCATGCACATGGTAAATAAACCTTTCTGTTATTAATCTGCCTTCATTGTGAGTTGATCTTTCAGCCAACTTTGCAGGGAAAGGGCAAGTTTCCCTTCACCCCTACACTTGTGACTTCTGCCATGTATTTGAAAGCCGGGAAACCTTGGGCCAGAGGAGACTGCCCTGCTGATGGGGCAGTCTCCCTTCATACCTCAGCTTCTGGGTATGTTCATGATAAGCTGTTACGGGTTGGATTGTGTCCCTCCAAAAGATATACTGAAGTCCTAGCCCTCAGAGGTTAAGGTAAGTCCTAACCTGCAGAGCCTAACATAGAACCAGGCCCGAAGTCAATGCTCAAAACTTTTGTTGAATGCATGTGCTTCTATTCTTAAGGGAAAAGCAAAAATAAAGACAAATCTGGTTTTTCTTCTGGGCTTGCTGCACAGTCCCAAAGTGAAATCCGGATTACATGGTAAAAACGTGCCTACGGGAGGAGGAGGATGAACAGAAGAGACAGACATGCCAGATGGGAAAAGGTACGCTGGCGCATAGCAATAATAGTAATGACATACTGCTTTTTTTGTTGTTCTTAGGGTAATTCTCTCAACTGTGTTTGAGTTGCAAAATGGAAATTTGCCCAAGTACTTATTATGATTCTTGATTCGTGATCAAGACCACGGAGTGATAGAAAGTAAAGGAAGAAGATGTGGTCCCCGCCCGGGAGTGGCTGTCTCTCTCCGCTGTTTCCAAACGGCCCCAGCTGTGCTGTGCTGCTCAAAGCAGGGCTTCAGCACGTTTCTCTTGCTCTCTTCTGCCCAACCCGTCGCTGGGTGTTCCCGCCCGGCCAGCTGTTCGGAGTTGTTGGGCCAGACTGTGCCTGTTTCACTCTTAGAATAGCAAATTGCTTACGAATATGAACTCATTTTCCCCAGAATGAGTAAGAAACAGGGCAAGTATGTTTGACATAATTTATGAAAATATGTTGATGCTTACATGAAAGAATTGAATCCATCATTCTTTTTTTGTGTTTTAAAAATAAATTTTATTGTGTATATTTAAGGTGTACAGCATGATAGTATGGGGTACATGTAGATAGTCGAAAGGTTTCTATAGTGAAGCAAATTAACGTATCCATCATTTCATGTTGTTACCCCTTTGTTTTTTGTTTTTGTGGTAATTGAGTATGAATCCCACATACAGTACAATTTTGTTACCTGTAGTCTTCATGTTTTACATTAGATCTCTAGACTTGTTTGCCCTACATATCTGCTATTTTGTATCCTCTGGACATACATCTCCCCATTTTCTCTCGTTCTCCCCTCCCCTACCCCTGGTAGCCACTGTTTTGTTTTCAGTCTCTGCATATTTATTTTTATTTTTATTTTTTGAGTATAAGTGAGATCATGCAATATTTTTCTTTCTGTGTCTGGTTTATTTCACTCAGCATTGTGTCCTCAAGACTTGTCCATCTTGTGGCAAATGGGAAGATCTTGTTCTTTTTTAGGGATAAGTAATAGTCCATTGTATACATGTATCACAGTTTCTCTATCCATTCATCCATCAGCAGATACTTAACTTGTTTCCATGTGTTGGCTATTGTGAATTATGCAAAAGCGAACGTGGGGGTTCAGACATCTTTATGAGGTAGTGATTTCATTGCTTTTTTTGTACATGCCCAGCAGAGGGATGGCTGGGCATGTGTTAATTCTATTTTTAATTTCTTTAGAAACCTCCATACTGTTTTGTATAATGCCTGTACCAATCTACATTCCCACCAACAGTGTTCAAGAGTTCCCTTTTCCCCACACCCTTGCTGACATTTGTTATCTTTTGACTTTTTGAGGTATGAGGTGGTATCTCACAGTGGTTTCGATTCACATTTCTGTGATGATTAATGATGTCAAGGACCTTTTCATATACCTGTTGCCCGTTATTATGTCTTCTTTGGAGAAATGTCTATTCGGGTCTTTTGCTCATTTTTAAATTGAGTTATTGTTTTTCCACTATTCTATTGTTTGAAATTTTATACATTTTAGATATTAACTCCTTATCAGATATATTATTTGTAAATATTTTTTTCCCAATTTGTAGATTAGGAAAATTTTGCCATTTAATTTTGTTGACTGTTTCCTTTGCTGTGCAGAAGCTTTTCAGTTTGATGTAGTTCCACTTATTTATTTTTGCTTTTGTGGCCTAAGCTATTCACATGATATCTAAGAAATCATTGTCAAGGGCAATGTCCAGGAGCTATTGCCCTGTGTTTTCTTTTAGGAGTTTTATAGTTCTGGTCTTATATTTAGGTCTTTGATCCATTTTGAGTTGATTTTTGTATATCGCATAAGGGTCCAATTTCATTCTTTTGCATGTAGAAATCTAGTTTTCCCAGAACTATTTGTTGAGGAGAGTTTTCTTTCCCCATTGTGTCCTGTTGGTGCCCTTGCCAAAAATTAATTGACTGTATATGTTTGGATTTATTTCTGAGATCTCTATTCTGTTCCACTGGTCTATGTGTCAGTGCCATGATATTTTGATTATTATAGCTTTGTAATACAATTTGAAATTGGGAAGTATGATGTCTCCAACATTTTTTTCTTTCTTTCTCAGAGTTGTTTTGGCTCTTTGGGGTCTTTTATGGTTGCATATGAATTTTAGGATTGTTTTTCCTATTTCTGTGAAGAATGCCATTGGTATTTTGGTAGGGATTGTGTTGAATCTGTATATTGCTTTGGGTAGTATGGATATTTTAATAGTATTAACTCTTCCTATCAATGATCACAGATATCTTTCCATTTATTTGTGTCTTCAATTTCTTTTATCAATATTTTATATTTTTCAGTGTATAGATCTTTCACTTGGTTAAATTCATTCCTAGGTATTTAATTTTTTTGGTACTATCATAAATGGGATTATTTTCTTGGTTTCTTTTTCAGTTAGATTGTTACTTGTGTATAAAAATACTACTGAATTTTGCATGCTGTTTTTGTATCCTGAAACTTTACTGAATTAATTTATTAGTTCTAACAGTATTTTTGGTGTATATTTTTTACATATAGGACGTCATCTGTAAATAGAGATAATTTTACTTCTTCCTTTCCAATCTGTATGCTTTCATTTCTTATCTGACTGATTTTGCTAATACTTCCAGTAAGTACTATGTTAAATGGAAGTGGCAAGAATGAGCATCCTTGGCTTGCATTGGATCTTAGTGAAAGAACTTTCAGTTTTTCTCCATTGATTATAATGTTAGCTGTGGGTTTTTCATAAATGGCCTTTATTATGTTGAAGAATTTTCCTTCTATACCTAAACTGTTGAGAGTTTTTATTAAGGAAGTATGTCGGACTTTGTCAAATGCTTTTTCTGTATTGATCAACATGATTATGTGGTTTTATCTTTCATTTTGTTAATGTGATGTATCACATTGATTGATTTGCATGTGTTACACCGCCTTGCATGCCATGGATAAATTCCACTTGGTTATGATGTATAATATTTATGATGTGTTGTTCGATTTGGTTTGCTAATATTTTATGGAGGATTTTTGCATCAATGTTTATGAGAGAAATTGGCCTGTATTTTTCTTTTCTTGTGATATCTTTGTCTGGCTTAGGTATCAGTTGATGCTGGCCTCATAAAATGTGTTTAGAAGTATTCCCTCTAGCTATATATTTTGGAAGAGTTCAAACAGTATTGGTATTACTTC
This sequence comes from Indri indri, assembly GCA_004363605.1. NCBI lineage: Eukaryota > Metazoa > Chordata > Mammalia > Primates > Indriidae > Indri > Indri indri. Next base: position 3,661 of record RJWJ010019564.1, on the reverse strand, counting down.
TTTGAATGTTTCATAGAATTCAGCTGTGAAGCCATCCGGTCCTGGGATTTTCTTCGTTAGGAGGTTTTTGATTACTTCTTCAGTATCTTTTTTGTTATTGGTCTGTTTAGGCTTTCTATTTTTTTTGACTCAATCTTGGGAGGTTGTATTTTTCTAGGAGTTTACTCATTTCCTCTAGGTTATCTGATTTGTTGGTATATATTTATTTATAACAGTCTCTTATGATCCTTTTTATTTCTGGGGTGTCTGTTCAGGAAACAGAACCTCTCTCTTGGGACTTCCCCTGTCCTCCTTTCACCTGCCCAAGGAAGGACTCTAATCTGATTATGGGTCAAAAAATCCTGATCCCAGAGAGGGTCCTGCCTCATAGCCCAGAAGGAATGCTACAAAGAAGCCAATAAAAGTCTGAACAGATGGACCTTGCTGGGTTTAGCTCATGTGCTTTTTGTCCAAACACACTTCTACGTGGTTGTCAATCATGCCAAATAATGAAGTCTCCAAAAACTCCAAAAAGGACAGGGTTCTGGAGAACTCTGGATAGCAGAACATGTGGAGGTTCCTGGAGGGTTGTGGGCCCAGGGAGGGGATGGAAGCTCTGTGACCCTTCCCCATACCATGCCTATGCATCTCTTCATCTGTGTTCTTTGTAGTATCCTTTATAATAAACCAGTAAACGTGTTTTTCTGAGTTCTGGGAGGTGTTCCAGAAAATTAATCAAACCCAAAGAGGGGGTAATGGGAACCCCAACTTGAAGCCAGTTGGTTAGAAGTTCTGGAAGCCTGTACTTGTGACTGGCATCTGAAGGGGGTCAGTTTTGGGGACTGAGCCCTCACTCTGTAGGATCTTATTATATCTCCAGGTAGATAGTGTCAGAATTGAATTAGAGGACACCCAGCTAGTATCTGCTGTTTAGTGTGTGGAGAAAAACTCCCACATTTGGTCATAGAAATCTTCTTCTGCATTGACTGTTGGTATTGGTGTGAGAGCAGAGGAAAAACATGGTTTGAGGAGTTTTTTCTGAAGCTTATTGGTTTTGGTAAGTTATATTTCCATTGTCATTTGCCTTAAGATATTTTTAAATTTCCCTTTTGATTTTTTTCTTTGACCCATTGTATATTTGTGAAATTTCCAAGATTCTCACTATTATCATTTTCTACCTTCATACCACATGGTCTGGGATGATACTAGATATGATTTCAATCTTCTTAAATTTGTTAAGAATTGTTTTGTGGCCTAACATATGGGCTATCTTGGAGAATGTTTCATGTGCTCTAGAGAAAAATGTGTATTCTCCTGCTGTTGGATGGAAAGTTCTGTATATGTCTATTAGACCCATTTGATCAAAAGTGAAATTCAAGTCCAGTAGTTCCCTAAGTTTCTGTCCGACTGATCTATACATTATTGGAAGTGAGTTACTGAAGTCCCCATACTATTATTGTATTGCTTCCTATTTCTCCCTTCATGTCCAGTAACATTTGCTCTATGTATTTAAGTTCTCCAATGTTAAGTGCATATATATTTGCAATGGTTATGTCCTCTTGATGAACTGAACCCTTTATTACTAAATAACAACCTTCTTTGTCTCTAGTAACATATTTCGACTTGAAGTCTGTTTTATCAGATATAAGTATAGCCACCCCTGCTCCCTTTTAATTATCATTTGTGTAGAATATATTCTTCCATCCTTTTAGCTTATGTGTGTCCTTAAAGCTTAAGTGGGCCTCTTATAGGCAGCATATAGCTGGATCTTGTTTTTTTTTTTTTTTCACTCAGCCATTCTATCTATGTTTTTTGATTAAAGAATTTAATCCGTTTATATTCAAGGTTATTGTTGATAGGTAAGGACTTACCACTGCCATTTTGTTATTGGTTTTTCTCCTTGTTTTGTAGCTGCTTTGTGTTTTTCTTTTTTTCTTGTTGTCTACCTTTGTGATTTGATAATTTTCTGTAGTGCTAATTTTTGCTTTTTTTCCCTTTATCATTTATATAAATGCTGTAGTATTTTTTTGTGGTTGCCGTGAGGTTTACGTAACACATATTACAACCTACTATTTTAAGCTGATAACGACTTAAATTTTGTTGAATAGAAAAACTCTATACTTTTGCTCTGCCCCCACAATTTATGTTTTGATGTCACAACTTACATATTTTTATATTGTGTATTTCTTAACAACTTATTGTAGTTTTAGTTATTTTTGACCATTTTGACTTTTAACTTGCATGCTAGAGAAATGTATAATTTACACATCACCACGATGGTATTGTAGTATTCTGGATTTGACTATATACTTACCTCTACCAGTGAGTTTCATACTTTCCTATGTATTCATGATGGCAATTATCATCTTTTTGTTTCTGCTTAAACTCCATTAAGCATTTCTTGTAAGGCAGGTACAATGATAATGAATTCCTTCAGCTTTTGCTTTTCTGTGAAAGACATTATTTCTCCTTCTTTTCTGAAGGACAGATTTCTGAAGGACAGCTTGGCATAATAGCCTCAGCTGACAGCTTTTTATTTCAGCATTTTGAATATATCATCCTATTCTCTCCTGAAAGAATGTTTGAAAGGTGTTTCCTGAGAGAATCTTTTGATAGTCTGGAGACTATCTAGTGAATCTATTTGGGAACGTTTGAATTTCATGGATCTGAATGTCCGTATTTCCACAAAACTTGAGAAGTTTTCAGTAATTATTTTATTTTTTTTATTTCAGCATTTTATGGGGGTACAGATGTTTAGGTTACGTATAGTAGTTATTTTATTAAGTAAGCTTTCTGTCCCTTTCTCTATTTCCTCTCCTTCTGAAAATCCCATAATGTGAATGTTTGTTCACTTAGTGGTGTCCCATAAGTCCTCCCATAGTCTGTCTTCAATCTTTCTCATTCTTTTTTTCCTCTAGCTGAGTCATTTCAGAAGATCTATTTTCACATTCACAGGATATTTCTACTACTTAATCTAGTCTTCTGTTGAAGCTATCAAATGTATTTTTTTATTTCATTGATTGAATTCTTCAGCTCCAAATTTGTTTGGTTCTTTTTTTTAATGGTATCTATCTCTTTATTTAATTTCTCATTCAGATCATGAATTGTCTTCTTGATTTCATCGAATTATCTATTCATATTCTCTTGTATCTCACTGAGTTTCCTCAAGATCATTATTTTGAATTACTTTTTAGGCAACTCATAAATTTCCATTCCTTTGGTGTCAGTTACTGGAGAATTATTGTATTCCTTTAATGGTGTCATGTTTTCTTGCTTTTTAATGTTTCTCATGTCCCTGAATTTATGTCTGCACATCTGATAGTACATTCACCTCTTCCAAATTTCACAGAGTGAGTTTCATAGGGGAAGATTTTCACCTGCAAATGGGCCTGTGGGTCCTGGTTGGGCAGGGTGTGATGGCTCTGGTTGAGTATGGTACAGTGGTATAGTCTCTGTGCAGCATCGTCAGTTGCGATCAACGTCAGTGATGACTAAAGGTGCCTCAGTGGTCTAGGCTGCAGGAGTTTGTGAAAATGATGGTGGCTGCATAGATTATTAGGGCAAGGGCCTTAGGGATTCTTCTGTTCTTGTCCTTCTCACAGTAGGGTGTCTTAGCTAAGGGGATCTCTCTTGTGTTGGGTCCAACACAGCTCATAGGCAGCCACAGAGGCACTGAGATCCA
>RJWJ010019563.1:0-30112 GCA_004363605.1 Indri indri | reverse complement strand
CCTCTTCTGGTATCTCCTCATTGGTCCCATCTTAATGGCGAGTAGCCCAGGGCTCAGTCCTTGGTGTTCCTTTCCCTGTCTAGACTCACTCTTGGTAGTCTCATCCAGGCTTACAGCTTCAATAACAACTATATGCTCACCACTAATTTATATCTTGTATATAGCAGGGCTTTAAATATTTGCAGAAAGATGAAGGGAAGGAAGGAAGGGAGGAAGGAAGGAATGAAGGGAGGAAGGGAGGGAGGAAAGACAAAATCTTTGTCTTTGCTAATTGGCCTACTTCTTCCTATTTCACTAAAAGTAATCTGTAGTAATACTTTCCAAGGTGTTTTTACTGTCGAAAGTGGAGTGTCTAATAACATCTTGGCTTTCTTCTCCATGTAGAGCCATCTGGATGCCTAACCATTTGGCTGAGTGGATGTGAGTTAGTGTACTCAACTGGTGGGAATGCCACCTGTAAAATGAAAGAGATGATTCGAAACTGTTTTTCGAGACTTCCAGGAAAATAATCACAACAGAAGAGCCCAGGATCATGTGTGTGTGTGTGAGACCTGGCGTTCAATCACCTATGCATTCCTTTTGCAGTATTTACTGGAAGACTATTGGCCTGTGGAGGAGAGCAGTAGACTGGCCAGTGTTCATATTCATTATTCCCTCAGTTGACACCAAATAAAGGCTTACCGTTATTCTTTCCTACAGAGGCTACAAACCTCATGCATACGTTGCTAAAGATCATTTCTAGATTTATGGGTTTTGTAGTGCCAAAATTAGGTTTTGTTGTTGTTGTTGTTGTGTGTGTGAGAGAGATAAAATATCCCATAAGTGATAATAAGATTGTTGAAATAAAGTAGAATTCTGTTGTTGAACAATCCTGTACCATTGGTGGACAACTTAGAAAGAAGAATTTTAATCCTTGTATTAGTCACGTTTAGATAATAGGAAATTTATTATGGGAATTGGCAGAGCCTGAAGGCCTGAGAAGCAGGATCTCCAATGTCTGAGGGCAGAAGAAGATAAATGTCTCAGCTCAAGAAAAGAAAAAGAGAATTCATCCTTCCTCCATCTGTCTTTTTGTTCTGTGAAGGCCCTCAGTGAATTTCTTGGTACCTAACCACATTGGTGAGAGCAGATCTTCTTTTCTTGGTATATTGATTCACATGCTAATCTCTTCTGAAAACACCTTTACAAACACACCCAGAAATAATGCTTTACCAGTTATCTGTGTATACCTTAGCCCAGTCAAACAGACACATACAATTAACTATCATAATTCTGTACTATACATGGGCAACTTGTAAAGAAGAATCTTACATTGCAGGTAATGTTTTGGACAGTAAAAAGTAGATCTGAAAGTAGCACTGAACTCATCAGTACCATAAAAGGACTTGGAGCATTTTTAAACTCTATTAAGGCAGAAGAGAAAACTATTTCTTTCTATCCATTTTGTCTACACACAATGTAAAGAACAAGGACAAGATAGCTGGTATTAATGAAAACTCTAGTTTTAGAATAAGCACTATATGTGTATAGCATAGTTTAATTCTCACTATCACCATGTAAGGTAGCAATTTTTATTTTATTTACACACGAGACGCTATTATTTCAAACAGGTTAAGTGACTTTCCAGCGATTATAAAACTTGTAGGTATTGGAACCAAGTCTTGCGACATGTTGGATCATAAAATTTAGACAGGAGCTATTTTGGTCTTCTATCTAACTAAATTGATAGAGTTTAAATCAATGCTTAATAATAGTGAATTTCAATATATGTTAATGAAACAATGAGTGAACAAGTGAATGACTAATTAAATAATTGAATGGCATGGCTCAAGTTATCAAACTCATTTTGCTATCCCTCATAATATGAATCTTCAGTGGTCAGAGCTCATGGAGGTTACCGCATTGCTGACAAAAAAGAAGACATGATAGAGTTTACCAAAGCAAACCTTCACTTCTTCTCGCATAAAATGCAGCCAAATAGCAGTTTCTTTCGCATCACTGTGATGAGTAGGGTAGTAGCACTTGTTACCAACTCCAATGGTTATATCAACACCTTTCTGTCAAGACCTTTAGTAACTATTTCACAAGGGTAACTTATTTTAAGAAGGGAATAATTTTATAATAAATTCTTAAAAAGCTTCCTCTGAGCTCTTCTTAAAATTCAGTTTATTAATGATGGACTTTAATAAAGAAAACTCTGTACCTCTAAAAGGAGAAGGAATGATATGGTCTGGAAAGATACAGTTAGCTACTCTAGTAAGTGCACAGTACTATCTCTTTTGTTTTAATTTGTACATCTCTGTTTATGAATGATTTTTGTCATCTCTTATGCACTTGTTTGCTTCATTTCTCTCTTCTATAACTGGTCTGTTTGTATCTTTTGCCTAGTCTTTTTTTTTGGGGGGGGGGTTCTTGATTGGCAGGAGATTAACTTATATTCTAGGTAACAATGCCTTACTTATTTTAAGCATAGAGGAAAAACTCGTGTTAAATTTATAGTTTTGTATTTTAATTTATGACTCTAATCCTTCTAGAGTTCCAATTTTTTTGTGTGGTGTTAGATAAATATCCGGATTCATTTTTCACACTAAAATTAACCAGTATTGCTTATGCCATCTACTAAACAATTTGTCCTTTTCCCATTAATTCATTGTGCCACCTTTATCATATATTTAAATCTCATATATTAATGAGTCTGTCTTGGAGCTACTTATTATCTTCCATTAGTCAATTTGCCTGTTATTACACCAATAAAACACTATTTTTATTACCATAGACTTACTGTATATCTTGATATCTGGTAAGCTGTGGCTCTTTACTATTTTTAAGGTTAATTTAGCTATTTTAGTCAATTTAAAATTTAGAATGGGCTTACCAAGTGTATAAAAACCATATAACTAGAATTTTTATTGGGCTTGCATCAAATTTATAGATTAGTCTGGAGAGAATTGATATCTTTAAAATGTCATCCTGTTTAAAAGCGTGGAAGATTTATTCATATCATCTTCTATGTCCTGTTTGGAGTTTTAATGTTTTATCCAAAGGGATCTCAGCATTCTGACTAGTTTAATTCCTAGATAGTTTAATATTCTGCTGTGTTATGGAATATTTTATTTTTTAACATTTTTAGTTGTCATTTCTGGTGTAAAGAAACAACATTTACTTTTGTAGGGTAATATGGTATCAGGCATCTTTATTGAACACTTATTAAGTTTTTTGGTTTGTCTGTTGATTCCATTACTTTTTCCAGGTAGAAAAAATATCATCCTTAAGAATTATATCTTTCATTATATCTTTCAATGTTACTGTCTCTTTTTTTCATTTCCTTGTCTTATAATGCTATTGCTGGTGACAGTAGGCATGCATGTCTTGCTACTGATGTGAGAAGTTTTGTGGCCAAGGTTTGCCAATCAATTATTTTATTTGCTGGAGTTTCTTTTGTTATATAATACCCATCGAATAAAGAACATTCTGATATATTTCCAGTTTGTTTTTGTTGTTCTTATTGATTAGTTTAACTATCAATGCTCCTGAAGCTTATCATATGCTTTTTCATAATTAATTGTGTCAATTGGATTTTCTTCTTTAGTCTTTATAAGTTTAGCTAATGTGTGGTGAATTTCACTGGTAGATTTTTCTGATCCTTATATTTGATCATGATATATTATTTTGAATACCTATTTAGCTTTATTTAGCTAATGTCTTCTTTCAATTTACACAACTATGAATATAAGTGAAAAGGGCAAAAATTAGAAAAATATCTAACACTAGACACAGGAGGATGTTCAGGTACAGGCGACTTCATATACTGCTGACTAATGGATTTACAAATTGCAATAACCCCCAAATTCCTCTTAGATTTATATCCCAAAAGATAGATATACACAGCTCCATAAGTGATTCTGCTTGAAGTCTTCGCTGCAGTTTATTTGTGTTGACGAAGAGTTAGAAGCCTCCTGTATATCCATCACTTGGAGAGGAAATAGGTAAAATATGATGGATCTGCAACATGGAGGATTTTTCAGCAATAAAAAGCAAAGCATAAGGTAATATTCTGGGAAAGTATCAGAGTAGGAAGCACCAAGAATCTGTCTGCCCTCCTAGACAGCAATTGCAATGGTAGAATCTATCTGATGTAACAACTTTGAAACTCTGGAGTCTATTGAAGGCTTGAAATTTCCAGGGGAAGCCTTGCTTGGTAAATTGAAGTTAATTTCAGCTAATTCTACTTATTAGTACATTAGCAGCTAGCCACTCCTCACCTCTCAGCCCCACAACAGGCAGATGAGCACATGTCCCTGTAGCAGCTTACATGCAGCTTGCAGGAGACAGGGTGTGCCCAAAGGACACTGTCCTCCAAATATTGTGCTTTGATTATTGATTGCTGCCTCTGATAAAAGAGGTGCAGACAATGAGACTGTAGCCATTGTTTTCACACCTCTTCTTATTGTTCAAAGCCCCTCCCCCTCTGGCTGAACTGATCTCTCGGGAATTTAGGAGACCAGTGCCTCTTTCTCCCTTCATTTTTGTCTTTTTCTTCTTTTCAGAGACAGATATAAAGACTAGGGTATTCAAAAGCAGCTTCATTTATGAAGAAACTTAGAAAGTCATTATGCATAGCCAGCAGTAGGTGCAAGCTCACAAAAGACCTAGGGACATCATAAATTTATGCCTTAGGCTGATCTTTGGCACAGGGAAAGCCTATAACTGTGAAAAAACAAAAACAAAACAAAAAAGCAAAAAAGAAATCACAAAGTATACAAAGAAACAGGATAGTGTGTTGCATTCAAAGGAAAAAAAAATAAGCCAACAGAGTCTGTCCCTGAAGAAGACCTGAGGATACAACTACTGGACAAAGACTTTAAGATGACTGTCTTAAAGATTCTCAGAGAACTAAGGGAAGATACGGAGAAAGTCAAGACTATGATACATGAACAAGATGAAAATGTCAATAAAGTAAAAACCTCAAAATAAACCAAAAGGAAATTCTGGAGCCAAAAAGTAAAATAACTAAAGTAAAAATTCACTAAAGGAATTCAAAGGTAGATTTGAGCATGCAAAAGGAAGAATCAGCTAACTTGATGATGGGACAAAGGAAATTATCAAGTCTGAGACACAAAGAAAAACATATCAAGAAAAGTGAACAGAGCCTAAGTGAACTGTGGGACACCACCAAGTGTCCTGTGAGACACCAACATAGATGTTATGGAAATGTGAGAAGGATAAGAGAGGGTGATAGGAGCAGAGAGAATATTTGAAGGAATAGTATGTGAAAAATCCCCCAAATTGATGAAAATCATGAATATAAACATCCAAGAAGCCCAATGACCTTCATGAAAAATGAACTTGAGAATCACACGAATCATCCTTCTGATTTTGATTTTCATTTCCCTGAAAATTAAAGATGTTGAGCATTTTTTCATATGTTTGTTGGCCATTAGTCTATCTTCTTTTGAAAAGTTTCTCTTCAAGTCCTTTGCTCAATTTTTAGTGGGGTTGTTTGATTTTTTCTTGCTGATTTTCCTGAGTTCTATATAGACTCTAGTTATCAGCCCTTTATCAGATGTGTAACACGCAAATATTTTCTCCCATTCCGTAGGGTGTCTGTTTGCTCTTGTGATAGTGTCCTTGGCTGTGAAGAAGCTTTTGAATTTGATCAGTTCTCATTTATTTGTTTTAGTTGCTGTTTTTGCTGTGATTGCCTTTGGGGTCTTCTTCATAAATTCTTTGCCTAGGCCAGTGTCTATAAGAGGTTTTTCTGCGTTTTCTTCTAGAATTGTATAGTTTCATGCCATAGGTTTAAGTCTGTTATCTACCGTGAGTTGATTTTTGTGAGAGGTGAAAGGTGCATGTTTCAGTCTTCTACATGTAGCTATCTTATTTTCCCAGCACCATTTATTGAATAAGGATTCTTTTCCCCAGTGTATGTTTTTGTCTGCTTTGTCAAAGATTCGATGGCTATATGAGGATGGTTTTATATCTGGGTTCTCACTTCTGTTCCCTTGGTCTATGTCTCTGTTCTTGTGCCAATGCCATGCTGTTTTAGTTACTATAGCCTTGTGGTTTATCTCCAGTGAGAATGGCCTTTATAAAAAAGTCCCAAAACAATAAATGTTGGTGTGGATGCAGAGAGATAGGAAACTCATTCATTGCTGGTGGGAATGCAAACTAATGCAACCTCTGTGGAAACTAATACGGAGATAACTCAAAGAGCTACAAGTAGAACTATGATTTGATCCAGCAACCCCATTACTGGGCATCTACCCAAAAGAACAAAAGACATTCTATATAAAAGACGTCTGCACTAGAATGTTTACAGCAGCACAATTCACAATAGCAAAGATGTGGAAACAACCCAAGTGCCCATCAATATATGAATGGATTAATAAAATGTGATATATGTATACCATGGAGTTCTACTCAGCCACTAAAAACAATGGTGATATAGTACCTCTTGTAGTATCCTAGATAGAGCTGGAACCCATTCCACTAAGTGAAGTATCACAAGAATGGAAAAACAAGCACCACATGTACTCACTATCAAGTTGGTATTAACTGATCAACACTTAAGTGCACATATAGTAATAACATTCATCCATCGAGTGTTGGGCAGATGGGAGGGGGGAGGAGGAGGTGGGTACATATACACCTAATGGGTGTGGTACACACCATCTGGGGGTTGGACATGCTTGAAGCTCTGACTCTGATGGGGCAAAGGCGATACATGTAACCTAAACCTTTGTACTCCTGTAATATAGTGAAATTAAAGAAAAAATTTCAAAAAAAGAAAAAATAAAATAAAATAAAAAATATTATTGGTATGGAGTAAGGGTCCAACTTTATTCTTTTACATGTGGCTATCCAGATGTCCCACAAACAACCATGGAAGAGACTATTCTATCCCCATTGATGGTCTTGGAACGCTTGTTGAAAATCAATTAACTATAGACACATAGTTTTATTTCTGGACTCCCAACTCAATTACATTGATTTATATGTCTTTACTTGTATCAATAACACAGTTTCTTGGTTACCATTGTTTTGTAATACATTTTAAAATCAGGAAGTGTGATTCATTCTATTTTGTTTTTCTTTTTTAAGATTGTTTTTGGCTATTCTGGGCTCCTTGAAATTCCATATGAGGTTTTATAATAAGCTCATCAATTTATACAAAGAAATCAATTGGGATTCCAATAGGAATTGCATTGAATCTGTAGACCATATGGGGGAGTACTGTCATCTTAACAATATTAAACTTTCTAATCCATGAACATGGGATGCCTTTCCAATTATTGAAGCTTTCTGTAATTTCTTTCAAAAATGGTTTTAGCTTTTAGAGTGTAAGTTTTGCATTTTTTCAAAAATATTTTTCTATGTATTTGATTCTTTTTGATGCTATCATAAATTGATTTTTTTTTGCTTATTTCATTTTTGAAACATTTATTACAAGTATATAGAAATATAATTCAATTTTGTATATTGATCTTGCAACTTTGCTGAGCCTATTTATTAGTTCTAATAGCTTTTTTAATGGATTCCTCGGGACTTTTTATATACAAGATCGTGCCATCTACAAATAGAGATAGTTTTATTTTTTCAAGTCTGGATTTTTTTAAAAAATTTAATTTTCTTGCCTGGCTGCTCTGATTAGAATCTCTAGTACAATGTTGAATAGAAGTGGTAAGTGAAGATAACCTTGTCTTCTTCCTGTTCTCAGAGGTAAAGAACCCATTTTTTCACTATTATATATGTTGTTGTGAGCTTTTTGTAGACCTTTGTCAGGTTGAGGAAGTGCCCTATCCTGTTTTTTGAGTGTTTTCCTTATAGAAAGATGTTAAATTTTGTTTTCTTACTTTTGCAACTCTTCTGTACTATCATTTGCATATAGTATTCATTAAGTAATAAGTGCCATTGATATACGCATGAATAGATAAAATCAGAGTTAAATGAAGAAGTAATTTCATTAATGGTTGCAAGGTAAAGAGAAAAAACAGATGATTGTCTTTAAGTGATTGTACTTCCTTAAATCTTGCTTCAATTTTCACACATAGTATAGAGAAATGGATTGGAATAATATAGTTTTATGTTTTGTCAGATTAATATGGTACCCTGTAATAAATATGAAACATTAATATTTGAGAAAATATTTTTTTAAATAGAAGATGCTTAACTTGAGACCATAATGGAAGTGACACTTTTTATCTGATAAGCACTCATTCTATTTGCAAATCAAACTTATAAAGAGAAGGTAAATCTTTAGATTTCTGTTAAACTAGTCAAAAATAGGTGTGGACTCAGGCAGTAATAAGGCTGTTGGTTTAGAAAGGAACCTCTGTGCTAGTTGTTTGTGAAGAAACTTAGTACTCTTGAAGAAAGCAGCCTCTGGTGAAAGCACTCCTTATTTTTAAACAAATTGCCTTTTATCCTTTATTTATTTGGGAGGCTTCTAAAATTGTCCAAGTAGAAAGGAACATTGCTTCTCTTACATAGCTAATATGAGATGAATCTAATTACAGCCCAGCCTGACAGCAACTTTTCAGTCTAGAAATGCATGTTGCTCACAGTAGCACAGAGAATGGCCAAGGGAGGAGATGTCTATTTGCATTGGATGAAAACAAGTCATTGTTATAAGGGACCAGCTGGCTTCCATTTAGTTTTAGTTTTGCAGGAAATATATATTGGACTTGCTTTCCCTCCCTCTTCCCTTCCTTTTCCTTTTGTTTTTCTTTCTACCTTCTTCCCTCCTTCCCTCCCTCCCTTCCTTCCTTCATTCCTTTCTTCCTTCCTGCCTTTCTCCTCTTCTTCCTTTATTTCTCTTTCTCCTCTCTTTCCTTCTTTCATTGTTTCCATATTTTTTCCATCCCTTTCTTTCTTCTTCATGTACTTCGTCTTTCATATTAACATTCAGTGTCCCTAGCAGTAACTAATGGAGGAGTTGAGAGTACCTGGAGGGGAGTGAGTGGAGAAGAGCCGCAGCTGGGAAGATTTTCTAATTATTTAAAGACAGGGACAACTACACTTTTGAAAAGCACAGGCTTGGATTTGAGTAGGCACATTCTTCTTTTTCCTTCCTCATCTGAAAAGAATTGCAAGTAAGTAAGATGCCCTACAGTAAACAGATGCCTTGTCTGTAAGCAGATAACTGAGGATAGAAATTCCTATTAGAAACAAGGTGACTGAAAATTTTATTTTTAAAACTAAAACACATTAAAGAGTGAATAAAAGTGCTCTTAATAATTATACCAGGAAAACAGGCATAAATTAGAACTCTCCTAGCAAGCCAAGATGAATGGATAACCTAAATGACTCTGATGGCTGATTTTTTATCTTTCTTTGGGAAGTGAGGGAGAAGGTTGAGAACTGAAAAATTATTCCAATTTAAATACAGATATACTATACTACTGGTAAATACAGGATTTTGTTTTTTTTTTGTTGTTGTTGTTATATTTTTAAAGTTTGGATTCTATGACAAATGATACCTTCTTGGGAGATATTCTCTCTTCTAAGGGACCTCTGAATGCATGCTAGGTGAGAGAAAACAGAAAATGCAAAGACCCTGTGGTAGGAATAAACTTGATGTGTCCCAGGAAAAAATGAGAGGCCAACATGACCGGAGAGAAGCAAGGGTGAGGGTGATGGACACGTGCAGCTCCTGCAGGCCTGCTTCTCCTCCCTCCAGAAGGCAACAAAGCATAGAAAAGGGATCCACTTACGGTATCCCTACCCAAGTCCAGTGGCCACAGTTGCCCCTGCAGGTTTTGTGCCACCAGACTGGGTGTTCAACTTCTGTCTGCCTCATTCTCTCTAACTGTATGATGGGGAGGGTAATAGAACCCACCTCAAGGAACCGTGGGGCTTAAGTGTGCTCCTACATGTAGGTTCCGAATATCAGCTGGGCATGCAGTAAGTGCCTAAGTGTCATCAAAAAACGTTAGTGGTTGATGTTGTTACTCAACTCAGCAGGGGCAGGAGAGCTTTACCCAAGGAAGACACAGGAAAGACCCAGGGGTTTACCTGTGAGACTTTAGAACTGGCGCTGAGTGTTTCTCCCACCACTGGTTCATCTTAGCACAGAGATGACTGATTTTTAAAGATCCTTTACATTCTGAATGAGTATCCATAGGTCTAGCAGGCTGCTCTGAATTTTTCCAAAGACAGACTTCTGGTTTCAACTTTTAGTGACCAAGTACTCGTTTGGATGTCTGAACTCTATAATCCATATCCATGGACCTCAAGTTTTGCCTTGGAGATGTGTGGGATCTTTCCAGAGTTTTTTCCTTCAAATGGTGAGAAACTCAAGAAGTATTCTCTAAAAGAATAATAATAATAATAACAATGCAACCACGAGCAAGAGCAACAGTGGTAATTATGAACAGCAGCCAACATTCATTGACTGTTCCCTTTGTGCCAGCCACCGCCTTCCTGAGTGCCTAAAAGATGTCACCTTATTTAATTCTCAAAACAACCACACAAGTTTAGAGGATTTAGGTAGCACAGCTAAGGTGTGGGGGTGGGGGAGCAGAATCCAAGTGGGAGTCAGCTTCACGCATGCCTGGGCTGTGCTGCCTCTCCGCAGGCAGAGGTGGTTCTAGGTCAACAGCAGATATTTTAGGCAGAGTCATCAAAGTCTTTTTTTAGTCTTTTAACCTACAAATCCTGCAGGAATAGCCTGGCTGATACCTCTGCCTCTGCCAAAAAGGAAATGGCTCCATCTTAAAGTCATCTGGATTTTCCTAGTGCTTATGTCACTCTTGGGAGGTCAGATAAAATAACCTAGGAAAGAGCATCCTCTTCAGGTCACTGAAGTGCTGCAGATGACATCAACCTGGAACTATGTGAGCGACACTCTTGTGACATGTTATGTGCAATGTGCTATTGAAAAGATTTAACCTGTTTCCAGAAAATGAGTTTCCATCCAGAGAATCTGTGCCTTGCTTAGCAGTGGCAGGAGCAGTACCCTTAATTCTGGTGTCAGGCTGACCTTGCGCCTGGTCAAGTGGCATTGAGCAGTCACCTCATTAGACCTTTACTGTTTCCAGCAAATTCATGGAAAGCCATTACAGGAAAAGAACTAGATCTGGGTTTGCTACTGTGTAATTTTACCTTGTCTTCTATTTGAAGGTGACTAGCACATCTCAGTTATCAAATTTCAAGGGAAGAGGGACATTGAAACCAATCTAGGGAGGTAGCCTCGTGTAGTAGTGAAAAGAATGGAAGTCAGTTCCTGAGGTCACTAGGTGGGTTCATATCTCAACTTTGGAAATTAATACCTAAATAAATGACTGGTTACTCAAAACTCAGTGTTCCTCAGGTTTTTATGTTGTTCTTTTTTATGTTTTGGGTTTTTTTCATTTGTTTTTGTTTTTGTTTGGTATCTAGCATACAAAATTGTTGAAAGGATCAGTTGGTATTATGGATGTGAAAAGGATTAACAGAACCTGTCAACCTGTTGGTTGATCCAATACCCATTCATGATTCCTTTTACACTGGCCCCTTCTAGCTATAGATGGTCGTGTGATTCTCTTTTGTCCAAAGAAACAAAAGCAGACTTCTCTTTGGTGGGCTTCTACAAAGATTTGTACTTTGCTAATAAAAAGGACCTGCCTTTAGCCTCTTTAGTCCCCCTTTCTCACATACACATACCTTTATTAGTTTACAAGAACATAGATGTGAGGTCTGCTATACTGCATCCATCTTGCAACCATGAGTAAATACATTAACACATAAAAGTGATTAGAAAAATTCCTGGCACATGGTTGGTTCTACAAAGTGTCAATATTATTAGGATTATTGTCATCATCATCATCACCATCATTATTAACTTTATCATTATTATGAGCATGAGAATAAGGCCTAAATATCAGGATAATAGAGTAAAAAAATAGAAATTTCTTGAGTCTGTGATAGCACTGATGAGCCTATTTACCACCTTGAACTCTCTAACTGCTTCTTGAAATATTAAACAAATAACCCTCTATTTTTCTAAATTACTGTTACTTAGGTATCTTATTACTTATAGTCAAATCAAATGCAATCCTAAGTATACAACACAAGGTTTGTAAGTTCTTTTTTGTTTTATTATTTTGGACTAAAAGAGTGGCTAATGCCAGAAATCATACTGCAATATCTCAACCAACTTCTACTTGAACATTTTCAGTGACTGGAAACTCATTGCCTTCCATGGCAGTCTATTCTATATTTGGGCATATCTGATACCTAGAAAGATTCCTTATGCTGAGGTATATGTGTTTCCTGGATTTTTAAAAAAATTTATCTTTGGAAGTCATACCAAACCTGTTGATTCTCTTGTCTGTAGCAGACTCCCAGGGGAGTATATTTACTCTTGTTTAACTGTGTATGATTGGTTTGATGGTACAACAGTTGGACACTGGAAGTGATGCAAAATTTTGACATTCTCTTTCACTCTTTCCTCATCTCTCTCAATATCTTTTTTCCCTCCTCATCACTCTTTGTGATAGTACAGGGATGCTCAGGGTTATGTCTTTCTGAATTTTATTTCAGGGTCTAGAGTCCCAGGCTCAAGATATCTCTGTCCTTCCTTTTAAAAGGGATTTTTTTCTTGTTTCCATTTGTAGATAATCAAATATGCTTACTTATGTTGACATATAAATGATTGCTAAAAGTTCCTTTTAAAAATGTTTTTAAAACATCAATTATCTCAACACTGAGAAATCATATTGCCAATGGAAAAAAAACAACATTCATTTCTGGTGTCTGACCCAATTTGAGCTGGCCCACCCGCATGCCGCAGAGTTGGCACATAATTAGAAGAAACAATGTAAATCCTGAAAGTAGAATCCATAGTTTGATTGTAGGAGTTCATCCTTGGACACACATTTGTAATTATATTCATGATTGGGCACTGGTCCATCCCCCACCCTCAGGATTAAAATGCACCATCATCCCACTTGGCTGACACCATTCTTAGGGAAATTGGTGCTCATAAATATGTAAATGAAGGAGCTCTTGTGTACATATGGTTTTGGTGGCACCCAGAAACTGATGGAAACCAGACCGGGAAGTGCAAAAGAAGTTAGCTCATCCCCTCAAAGTGTGCTGAACAAGAAGAATGGGAGTGGGAAGGTGTTTTGGGAAGGGGGATAGTACAAATAAAAGTTACCACATCCACCCAAGCAGATCGTCTGACTTCCACGAAGTTTACTTCTTTCTGGCATATGTGTTCTTTTTCGGGGCTAATTGCTTCAATCCCCTTTAAAACTGTTGTTTCCAGGCTTGTATAAAATCTCTTTTTAATGGGCAAAGTCTTGTTCAGGTGAATGCAGAAAGAGTGGTCAGATAGGAAGGAATGGGAAAAGGTTTCAACAATTCTTTGAGGAAATGAGGCCAGTGTTTAGAGGACTAAATCTGATTTGCTCTTAGGAAGTACTATTACTCCTATTTGACCCAAATCTCCACCCCAGCAAATACTGTAATACCAATTGCATTATTGTTTGGGGTGGATGTTCATGAACGGGATAGGAGATGGGTGAGTTGCTAACTTCCAGAAATTGCTGGGCAAAGGATGCATTGGGCCTGCCTCAGTAACATTCTGTTCTTTACAGAAATCATCAGAGCTGGAATGGGGAAGGTTCACTGCTAAAGCAGGGGCCTGGGAGCTGAGATGGCAGGCACGTATTTGTCGATGAGAAGACACCTAAGAAGCATCTGCTTCTACCCTCCCCCACTCCCCTAACCCACACCCAAACACCAAGTCATACAAAGATAGCATTTTCGTGCTGAAAAAGATCTTCTAGTGCAATACTACCTTTTTACCAAATCCAAGGGAAGTCACAGAGTTCACGGGAAAAATAAACAAGGTGGATTAGAGCTTTGGGTTTGTAACAGTCAACAAAGTGGGTTAGAGGGTAGGCTCCCAAGGCAAGCTTCATGCTTTCCATTCCTTTCTCCACTGCTAGGTAATAATGCAGATTTAGGGAAGTTTTTGAAAACCTCTAGCCTAAATTTTCTCCTCTATTAAATGGAGATAGCAATGGCTTCCTTAAAGGTTGTTGAAAGAATTAACAATAATATCCTGAAAGCCCTTAAACAGAGATGGTCATATAGTAAGTGTTCGGTAAATGTTAGGTATTGTTATATATCCACTAAATATCTAACAAGGATCTGTACTGTGTCAAGAATTGTGTTAAGGTCTGGAAACAAAATGTTGAACCAACCATAAAGTGCTTCATGAGCTCATGGAGCTTATAGTATGTTGAAAAGAAAGTAAGTTAGATAATAGCAATACAGTGTATAATTTCTATCAGAGGTGACCATACGAGGCTCAGAGGAGGGGCACTGAGCCCATTCAGGGCTGCGAAGGCTTTCTGGAGTGGTGCATAGAAGGTTGCACGGTGGTGGTCCCGGGGAGAAGGAGTAGGTGGAAGGTGAGCGTGCCGGCACAGGGAACAAGAACTCCCCAGCCAGTGAGAGAAGCTTAGAATAAGATGCAGTAGGGCCGTTGGAAGGACTGGGAGAAAAGGCAGGAAGGAAGCCTGGAGGACTCAGGACAAGGCACGTGCAGGAAGCCCCGCAGGAGTTTTATGCAGGGAGTTTGCTGATCGGATTTCCATTTTATAAGGGAAGGGGGTAAGTGGGGAAAACAAAAGGAGACACTCCTTCCCCTCTGTGGTTTTCAGTTCCTATGTCCTCTAATCCTTTGGAAATATCTTTTCTTCAGTTATCTCTAGAGGCCCTAGAGAGATGAAGATATTCAAGGCAGGGATATCTCAGACAGGGAGGCCTGAGCTGGCTTGTGTTTCTTTCCACCCTCGATATGGCAGTGTAGGCATTAGAGGAGCATCTGCCGCGGTTCATTCTCACACCAGTTGCCTGGGCTTTCTGTCCTGCTTCCTCCACAGGCTGTGGCTGGGCTTGCCAGAGCTGCTGGCCCTCCTAAAGGCCAAGGAGGCACTCTCGCTTATACCATCCTGGTGTGTAGCAAACACCGATTCCATCTGCAAAGTGCTTCAGAATTCAGATTTTCAAAACTTCTGCGGTTGTGATGTTATTAAGTATATTCTTCCAATAGTGCTATAGACATTCGACAAATGTTTGTTGAAGCCATTTGGTCTAAAGAAAAAGAAAAGCAAAAGCGATGAACTTGGGTTCAGAGCATCAAAGCTCTAGCCCTGCTTCTGTCACTGACTAGTGAACTGACATTGTACAAATAAATACTGTAACCTTCACATACCTCTGCTTTCTAAAGATTGGGAGATAGATGATTTTCCAACCCCTTTCCCCGCTTACATTCTCTGATTCATCTTCCAGTTCTAAAGATGAAGAAACTGAGGCCTAGAGGCATAGAGGGATTTCCATACCATCTCCCGGTTAATTAATTAATTAGTGGGCACATCCAGGGGGATCTTTGTTTTTACAGGAGTTAGCAAAAGGACGGCTCAGTACCAATCGTAAGGTGTTTTATCTTGAATGTGAAGGATGAAATCATAGCATGAGCTGGCTTCATGGGCCTGGTTGGTTTTAAAGTAAAGACCTCAATTCTGGTCTCAATTCCCTTTCCCCCTTCCCTGTTTGAGTCAATCAGGGATGAAAGAGCTTGCTCTAAAATTAGTTGGTGGGTCCTTTCATCTTAGATTCTTTTGAAATGAGAACTCAAACCCAAGCCTCAGGGAACTGAAAATCTAGTTTTTCTTCCACAAACTTCTGGAATGTCTGGACTTTTGCCCTTACCAGACCAACACAAGGATTTCTCAAGTGGGATACCATTTTTATCTCAAACCACCTCTTTTGAGGAGGTTACTAAAAACACATTGGCCGAGATTCTAGACTTCAAACCATGTCAAGTTTCTCTCTGGGGTTTTATGTATCAACTCCTCATATACGGGACAGCCAGGAAGCCCTGTGTTGCCCTCATTGTGGGCCTGTGTTGGATGCACATGAAGTACAAAACTGTGTGTCCCTCAGCCAGGGCACGTGGGACTCTAATGTGCACTTTCAAATCTAAGTGCTGAGGCAGTCGGTTCTCTGGCCACCGCAGCAGAGCCGGCAATCAGGACGGTGGAAAGGAAGCCAGCTCATGGGATCTGCCACACATCTACCCAAGGGCTATGGGTACTTGCAACAGTGCAGTGAGCAGAGTGCGTGACGTGCAGCTGTGGCATGGAGTGTTTTAGGGTCCCACTGGTCCATTTCAGAGTGAACTACTTTGGAATCATCAGGCAAGGATAAAATTGTCCTCTGGGAAGACTTTTGCTATTTGGCTACCTTGTCATAAATTCTGTGGGCCTGGCTACTAGGCTGTTGACCACAGAGGGGCCAGCTGTCCAAATGGCCAAATCCTAGGGAGTGCTGCAAACCCCAGCATCACCTGAGTGAACATAAGGAAAGCATTCAGCATAAACCACTGGAACCAGAAAGACCTGGGTTCAAATATCAAATATCAATCAAGGACCCTGGAGAAATTACCAATTCTTTCAGAAAGACAGTTTTTTTTATCTGTAAGACACACACACTGTATATAACCCAGTATCTGGTACATAGGAAATGCTCACTAATTGTAAATAATAATGACAATAATAATAACAAATATATATATAAATATATTATTAGAAAGGATCTTTTATCCATGAAAATCATGAGCTTCGAGGTTAGATAAGGGACTGAATGTCATATCTGCTATTTACTCTCATTTTACCTTCTGAACTTTTGTTTTGTTTGTCTTTCTGCCATAAAGTGGGGTCATAATATCAAGCTAGAGGGTTGCTTTGCGGATTAGAAATATTTCATGAAAAGCACATGTATTGCCAAGCATTAAGCGACACTTCATACATAAAATCACTGTTACGACATGTCAGTTTGTTCTTTGGTTGCACAAGGATGTTGGCCCAGATGACCTCTGAGCTCTATTCTTTCATAAGTCTGTGATACTAGAGTCCTTAATCTCAGAAAGCTCAGAAAAATATGGCAAATGCAAAAGACACTTTTTACCAGGAATTAGTGCAGGGACCAATGTCCCCAGAGCCACTGTCCTACTTGGCCCACACACGTTCTTTCCTTTGCCGCCCTCCCTAGCTCCCTGTGAGAGATACCCTCGCAGCCTCACCTGACCTCCATGGGATGCAGTTCCCTGACTTTTACACACAGCACTGCAGCACCACTTTATGGACTGACCAGGACAGAGCTGCTCAGACCCCGAGGGGGGTCTGCGGCACTATGAACACGTTGAGCCCCACAATCCCCAAGGCGTCAGCTAGGCCTCCACAGTACATGAGGGGAGACTCGCTCTTCCCTTGTGTTGCGATGCCGGATGGACAGTGCAGGACTCCGTCATTAATATTCACACCCCACCCAAACTTGGCATTCTGTGGGGTGTTTTAAATTATGGAGGAGGAGAGGATAAAGCTGAACACATTTATGTTATGTAACTTTTTTTTTCCAAAAGGATTAGCTGTACTGGGGACACACAGCTGTTCTTTCCACAAGTCTCTTCAGAGCAAGCTGCAGACAATGGTAAGAGCAGAAAGCTTAAGACCAAATTCCTCGTTCCTTTCTTCCTAGCTGAAAATCACTGCAAATTCCTGTGTTGAGCAGGAAATGTGTTCAGCTTAAGAAAGGGTAGCTTTCTCAGGTCTAACCGAAGGACGTCCATCTCCGTGTTTCTAATGCAGTCCTCCTCTCCTGTGCTCCTCTGGGCTGGTCCATGTAGGCTCTTCTTTCTCAGTCCCCTTGTAGGGATCTGTTTTTTTCTTTTTTTCTTCTTTCTTTCCCAGAGACAGATGTGTCATGATATTATAGTGTTAAATTTTCAGAGCTGCTTGCACATGCAAACCACTTCCAATGCTCTATAATCAATATCATATTAATATTTGCAGTTTTATGCTCATTTTCTTAAGGATGGCTCCCCTAGATTGCTTCAGTTTTAGACCTCACAAAATCAGCATCTCTCCTTAACAACTGCACCTCAGTTTTCTTTTGCTGAGATGCAGCATTCCCATTCTTACTCCATGTGGCTTGGGGATTGACCAATCCCAATTCCAGTTGTGGAAACATGTTCCAGCATAGCCAATCAGTTTATTCCATATTCCTGGACATAAGGATGACTTCAGGATTAAGCAAATGTCCTAACTCAATCCAATGATACTCAAATATGGGACTTCAGTTGGAATAAATATACAGGAAAAAAGGACATTCTTTTCCATTGAAGTTCCTGAAAAGGAAGGATATAAGCCTATAGCTACTGGGGATTTTCTTGTAATCAAGACAGAAAAGCTCACCTGAGAATGAAGACAAACATCCAAGAACTGAACAGAGATAAATTTCTAAATGCAATATTCATTTAACAACCAACAGCTCAGTAATAATAATTGCCAAGCACTGTTCTTGTCAATAGAGCTTTGTCAGTGAACAAAATGGATACCATTCTTGTCCTCATAAACTGATATATTAATGTTCTCGGTGGCACAAGATTTTTGTACACATGCACATACACACACACAAGGGAGAGAGAGAGAGTGAGAGAGAGAGGAAGAGAGAGAGAGAAACTGAGTGTCCCTAAACTGAAAATCTGAAATCTAAAATGTTCCAAAACCCCAAACTTATTGAGGGCCAACATGGTACTCAAAGGAAATGCTCATTGGAGCATTTCAAATTTTGGATTTTCAGATCATGAATGCAAGCTATTGCAAATATTTCAAAATCTGGGGGAAAAAAATGAAATCTGAAACACTTCTAGTCCCAGGAATTTCTAGTAAGAGATACTCTGACCTGTGTGTGTGTTTGTGTGTGTATGTGTATGTGTAAAATGAATGCTATGAAGAAAGATAAAGTAAATTAAGGGGATAGAGAATGACTTGGAAAAGACTCTTTGACTTTCTTCTTGGCGGCTTGGGGAAGGTTTCTGCAGTGGGCTTGACAAATGAGTACGACCTTGACAAAGTATGGGAGTATGTCCATTTGGACATGAGAGGGAAGTGCAATTTAGCATAGGAACATGCAAGCTCAAAGATCCCAGTGTAGGAAGGCAAGTGGAGTGTTCAGGGAGAGAGGCCACTGTGGGTGGATTAGAGGCACCCAGGAGTGGAGCAACAGGAAAGGAGTGTGGAGGGGTCATCAGGGCCAGAGTACATCACAGGGCCTGGTTGGCATAGGGAGAATAATGGAATTCATTCTATTTGTGTTAGAAACTTATTGGGGTTTTGAGAAAAGGTGTAATATATTAACATTTTCATTTTCAAGGGGGACTCTGGCTGCAGTATAAAGAACAGACTGTAGCAGTGCCAGAGCAAAAGCCTGGACACCAGTTGGGAGATGACTGCAGTGGCCCAGGAGAGAGGTGATGGAATGTGGACAGGATCACAGCAAGGAGGGTGCTGAGGTTACCTGGTTAGAAGCCCGGGATCATCCTAGGCTCCTCCTTCTCACTTACCACACTCCCACATTTAAATAGCTAGAAAATCCTACAGACCCTACTTTCTTAATATATTTAATATATCTTGTTTCCCTTTTTGCTGTTTTTGCCTTACTAGACTTCTCGATGGTCTCGTTTCCAGTATTGCTCACTTCCCATATACCCTCCACACTATTAACAAAATGACATTTTTAAGACATAGGTCTGAGCATGACATTTCATTACCCAAAACTATTGAATGACTCTTCACAGCTTTTGGGACCAAGTTCAAACTCAAGGTTCTTCACGATGTATTACGTATGAGTACATGCATCTCAGCTTAACTTTTAGCCAGGGTTGAAGAGATTGACAACCAGCCTTTGCATTTTGACTCTTTCTTCCCCCTACAGAATTTTACTTTTTGTGTGTTTTCTAAAAACAAAGTGATGGTTCCTTACCTCTCATTTAAATATCAAGAGATTTATATTTTTAATTAAATTAACATACTGCACAACACAAATGCTACATATGCCAGCTGAAGATGAAGTCTCAGCCTGGCTCTACAGCCAATCATAATCTCTCTGAGCAGTGTCTCTCCTTTGCCGATGATGGTGCTGCCTTTGAAATGGAGCTGAGAGAGGGTTAGAACATTCCAGTGGTCTTGAGGACAAAGTGAAATGTGACTTTCTAAGTGCTGACTTAAATAATTCCAATTAATTTCTTTCTTTCCAGCTTCATGCTCTCTACAGAACTAGAAGACTACCATTTAATGTGACCATTAGTTGGTCCAAACTTTGGCATAATTGCTCTTCCAATAGTTGTTAGCAAGAAAGAGAGGGTGAACTTAGCTGTTGGCAGCAAGGAAACTTCAATTTTAGCTTCTATCATTTATAACACTGATCATTGCTATACTCAAGTGTGAAAAATAATAGCAATTAGATTATATAATAGCTAAAAGGTAAATATCACATACATGTAGGAGGAAATATATCATTTTTCTTTCATCCAGTGGTAAGACTTTCTCTTCAATATTTCAAATATTAGATTTTTCTTTTTATAAGAATGACTCTAATTAGGTCAAAGAAAGCTTTATCCTTGACTTGAAAAGGCAAAGGAGAAGGCTTTGTATGTGGTTATGTCTATGGGTTAAGGATTTGGAAAGTCTCACGGATAACTCTGTGTGTGTGTGTGTGTGTGTGTGTGTGTGTGTGTGTGCGTGCGTGCGTGCACAAAGGAATAATGGGCTGTGGTACTTCAAGCATTATTTCTAAAGGCTAAAATTAGATAAACTTTAAGTTTCCTTTTGATCCTGAGAGTCTATCTCTAATGAACGTTAATTCCATTTTATATCCCAACTCAGTGATGAATGCCTGGGGACAAACCTATCCTGCTGAATACCGTTTATTTTTGTGGGCACCGGGTTAGAATATGGCATTATTTTTAATGGATGTTGAAAGGATGGATAGCAATGCCTGTGACAGAGGAATTACCATGGCCTTTTGCAGATGCCAAATGTCACTGTGTGCTCTAGGCTGTGCCTAACATCTGTGAGAGAAAGTGAGCATGTCATTTGAGGGAGTGGAGCCAGATCAAGGCTACTGTTCTGTCAAATGGCATGCCTGATAGCAGCTTTGCGTCATGGTCTCAGGGAGGCAAGACGCGAGCTTCCAAGTATTGTCTGACCTTAATGTACGATAGAAAAATAGACAATAATCAGAACAAGGAACTACTCAGAGTTAAGAAGGAATTCAAAGAGGCAGGAAAACATGAACTCTAGAGTCAAATAGGCCAGAGTTCATACCAGCTTCACTATTCATTGTCTGTGTTTCCATCAGACTCTCTCATTTGGTTTCTATATCCCTAAAGCAGGTGCTAATTTATTCAACACTGTTTTCTATGTGTCTATTGTGTGTTAGAAACTGCACTAGGTTCTGCACATTTAGTGATGAATAAAACAGAGAACAGAGTCATAATCTACATCCCCAGAACACAGATATCATCTATATCATAGACCATGAGAGCACTGATCACCTATTGTATACAGGAGGGTTTCACAAAGTACATAAAGTGTTTGTAATGCAGAGATGTGGTCCGATTCATCTTGATACTCCCGGCCCCTTGTCTGGTACTTGTTCATTGACTATAATTCAATTTTGGCATTGCTGGATTCTACCCTTCCATCAAAATTCTACTATGTTCATGTTAATTTAGTGACTTCTCCTCTGAATATATTGTGTGTCTCCCTCCTGTGAGCTTTGCTCATATAATAGTGTGTGTTGAATTATGTTCCACCCCAAGTATGTTCAAATCCTAACCTCCAGTACCTGTGAATGTGACCTTATTTGGGAACAGAGTCTTTGCAGATGTAATCTAGTCACAATAATGTCATGCCTGATTAGGATGGGCCCTAACCCAATGACTGATGTTCTTATAAAATGAAAGAAATTTGGACATAGAAACATTGGGAGAATATCACGTGACAGAAGAGGCAGAGATTAGAGTGATACCTCTACAATCTGAGCATCATCAGGGCTTGCCAAATCCACCAGAAGTTAGGAAGAGTCAAGGAAGGGTCCTCCTCCAGAACCTGCAGAGAGAGCATGGCTCTGCCAACCCCTTAATTTTGGATTTCTGGCCTCCCAAACTGTGAGAGAATAAATCACTATTGTTTTAAGCCACTCAGTTTGTGGTATCTTTTTTTACTGCAGCCTTAGGAAACTAAAACAGATAATTTCTCTCATGTGAACTGTACTTATCTCTTATCCCTACCTGATGGAGGCCCACCTCTTCTTCAAGGCCCAGTTCAATAGCCCCAGCAGCTCAATTTACAGTAACATACCTGCTGAGGAACCAAGTATCACTTACAGTTTTTAATGTTTCCCATGTCTTCTTGTATCTTTATGGGGTTTTTTTGCCTAATAATAATAAAAGAAAAACTAACATTCATGTAGTACTTTTAGCATTATCTAATGTGAGCCTCACAGCAACCCTGTAGGGTTGGAAAATCCATCCTCATTCTACAAGGGAAGAAAGCGGTGATGAGAGAATTAAGCCACTCCCCTAAAGACCTACAGCCGGGTTAAGTCCACAGGCAAATCACAGGCAGAGGAGGTGCACCAAGGCTCTGTGCATTCATGATTGGTGCTCTTCCTACTACTTTTGTCAGTCTTTCTTACCTAATATCTAGAAGACCTAATATCCTAGAGATCCTTCTTGGCTAATGGCAGACACAGCATAAGCAGTCAAAATGCTTTTTAACTGTACGGATTTTAACTGGAACAGAAGAATTTTTCATTATGTCCCCACTGGGAGAAATGCTTATCATGTCCCCCTTCCCCAGCTCATTTCAAGACTGAGAAAGTTCTCCAGCATAGATCACAAGAGACAGGACAGATTCTGTATCTGGGGAGTAGCCTACCTCTCCAGAACACCCCGCCATCTTTGAGAGTTCACGAAGTAAGTGAGGGGAAGATGTGGCTTCCACATTCCAGAGGGAAAAGGATGAAGTTTGAAGTTCTAGAATTATTCACAACTTCTGCTGTTTCCACTCCCTGTTATAGAACAGGTGGAAAAGGATTAAGGCTCAACAGAACTTTGTTTGCTGGCCTAAATCACAGGAGACACCTGTTATTAGCAATCTCATGGAGGAATCAATGCCTTTTTCCCAGTTGGAAGCATTGAACATTGAAGTTAATCTCTCTTCTTCTTGCTCTCATTTTAAGTGTCATAACTTCACCTGGAGGATAGCTAGGGTTTTAGCAGCGTGTCCTCAGTCCGCTTCTCACTTTTTGAATCACCAGATGCTCTCGGCTCACCCATTTGCCTGAAGGGTCCCTAAACAAAATCAAATGGTAACACTCTGCAAGAACAGTATGTTTGTTCCCTCTTCCAGGGTCAGTCCAATCTGTGTCTTTTGCTTTGTGCCTCATATATTTCTTTACAAACTGCTGAAAGCTTGGTTTGGAGCCGTTCCCAGCATATGCTGATATCAATCTACACATTTGTGGTGTGCTCTTCTTGGGCCCTGCTGGAAAAGTATTAACATGAACAGAGTGCTTGGATGACTGCCTGGGAAGAAGTGAGCTTCATCCTCGATTCACCACATCAAACCTTGTTTTGTCATGCTACACCCTAATGACACTCAGAAGGCGAGTTCTTGATTTTTCCCAATAGAAACAACCAACTGTCTCCCTGTCAGGGAAGACTACGAAACAAGGTGGTCTATTTTGGATGATGGTCTTGGTCAGATCCTTCTGTCAAGGACCACATTTGGCATGTGATTATACCTTGCTACCTCCTACGTATTCTCCAGAGCTCCATTCATTTATATCATCCTCCCAGAAGCCTCTCTTCACCCTCAGTTAACACGTGGATGTGTGAGCCCCCACACTTAAACTCATTTCTATCAGTTCCACTATTTGGTAATTACCTGTTTCCTTCTCTGTCTCCATTGTATGAGCATCATCACGAATGATGTTGGTGCCCTATCCAAGTCCCCTGGGATCTCTTTTATCTGACAGATTGGTGTGCCCATTCCTCAACTGCTCTGGGTGTTTCAGCTCAGGGCTTTCCCCTGCAACTTTCTCCAGAGGATTCCTCTTGGTCTATTGAAGGCGCTTCTCCTTGGAGTTCCTGGCCTATGATGCACTGTGACCTCCTCTACTACCACCAATCTCACCTCAAGTCAGGACATATTCTGTGGTGCAATTATGTTCCAGAATCCCCCACAGGATCAGGCTAAATTAGACCTTATCCGAAACTGCATTCCTGTATGCCTCCTTTGCCTTCCCCATTTTGCTCTTCACACTCCCTTACCAGCTTCTCCAGAACGTACTTCTTCAGTTAATCCCATGTACATGAATCCCTGTCTCAGGCCCTGCTTCTAGGGAATCTAACCTAAGAGTGAACTATATATAATCTCATTTAATTTTAATAACCCAAGAAATAGGTATTATTATTCCAGCTAGAGAAACTGAATTTCGGGGAGAGTAAATAACTTTGCAAGGCTATGTAAAAAAAGCCTGCCTGCCACCCATCAGTTGTTCAGTAAATAGATGTTAACTGAAATAATTATCTCATACCTCCATTAACTCATCCGGTGATCTTGAGTCCCAAGATCAGGTAGTGGTTATGGTAGAATAGGGCAATCTGAACAGCACTATGCCTTGGAAGCCAGATGGGTCCTCTGGGATAAATGTAGAAAGAGGAAATCCAGCTAGGTCATAGAGAGGATCATCAGTAAGTGGGTGAAATGCAATAGCAGTGGGGACTGGAACAGAGAACAAATTTAGAACCTGGCAGAAGGTAATAGACATTTGGCCACAGGAACCACAATTCTAGAATGGCACTTGAGACCTCATGAAGGTCTCATCACAGCCTGGAAAAGTCCCAGCCACAGAGAAGCTGCCTAGGAAATGAAGACAGGTGTTGGGCTCGCAGAAATAAAGTGGAGACTGATTTTGTAAATGATAGGGGAACAAAACTTAGTTACCACTATATCATTTATGCTTAGAAGGGCAACTGGCCCATAGTAGGTGACAATAAATATTTATAGAATAAACAATTGAATGAATAAAGTTCGCACCATCACTTGATTCTGAGGCATAGCCAAGGGTTTAAGGTAATAATCTAGTTACTACCACACAGGGCCATGACTCAAGTTGACTTTTTACAGAGCTTCCTGACTCCGATGCTAGGTCCTGAAGTTGTCCCTGGAAAAGAAGTGAGGCTAGATCAGCTCATTGGATGGATTCTGTTAGAGAAAATTCAATGACTTTTGCTTAGGAGACTGGGCTAGGGAGCTAAGTGGAACATTTTGAAATACAAATCAGTTTCCTTTTCTGGGACTCACCATAGTTTATCTGTTAATTTAAACATATGAACCAGATGAATTCTCAAAATATTGTGACTTTTCTATGATGGGCGATGAGTTACTTTTTCTTCCTATGGAAAAGGGAAATAGAGTGAGAACTCCTCAATTAGCTACAGGTCCCAAGGAGTTACCTTCTCTGATGTGATTCATCTTGCCTGCAATGTTATCCTGTTGGTGTAGATAGCTCCTACCACGTACTTGAACACTCAGCTTGTATCAGCTCTACTGGGAAGGTTTCTATCTTCTACGGCACCCTAATCCTACTTTACCCCAAAGTTGCCCATCCTCTGAACCTCTGAACTCACATAAACTCCCTACCTTTATCTCTGTCATAGCACTATGTTAAAATTCTCTCTCCTACCCCTCCCTTTTTCTCTCCTCTCCTTCCCTCTTCCTCTCTCTCTCTTTTTTCATGTGTCTGTCTTCTCCCACTATATTTTGAAATTCTTAAGGAGAGCTAAGTCATTGTTCCCCAAATTGGTGCATCTGAAGTCTGGCACACAGTAAGTCTTCACCGTTTATTAGATGAGTAAATATTATAACATAAAACTGCAAAAAGTTGCAGGTATGTGATAATAGTGCACAGGCATACAAATTTTTCTGTCTAATCTCACTGCTGATCACACCTTGGTTTTAGAGATACTAATGACTTTGAAATAAAGGGGAAGCTTAATAAATATTCAGAGACGGGACAAATGATTGAACATAGCAAAGACAACTACTAATTTGAAAGTCTAGAAATGATTGGGCTTATACAACAAAACTCAATTGGCTTATATGGTAATAATTTCAGCATTTCAATTCAGTTCAATACAAACGTATTGGTGGAATTACCATGATCTGGAAACACTGTTTTCCAAAGACAATTGAAGAGGAGAGGTGAGGAGAGGTAAGAGTAGAGAGATAATTAAGGGTCACATTTGCAGTGTCCTTAGCCACCCCAGTCAAAGTAATTGAAAATTCACGGGAAAATTATAAAAGGAATTATTTACCACAAAGTACACAGCCACAATTTGTCCTCAAGTATTACTGTTGCCATCCTGAACAAATATCCTAAGCCTGAGAAAAAACAGATACAGGAATAGATTTAGTCGAGTTGTTTAAAACCTTATGTGAACTATGAGTGAAGTTCACCAACTCTTTCTTGTGACCACAAAGGTCAAAGCCAATCTCCTAAAGTCAATAGAGGAAGAGTATTTATTGCTGACACTTACATGATGTTTTACTATATTCTGGGCACTGATCTAAGTGCTTTACATATAGCAGTTCTTTAATCTTCATAACGATCCTATTGTGAATCATCCATTTTGCACAGACAGATTAAGGAACTTGCCTAAAGTCACACAGCTAGTGACAGGCAGGACAAAACTTCCTATGCAGAAAGACTTTGAGAGACTGAGCCTAGCTCTTAGGAAGAACTTACTTAACTAAAACGTTGTTATATTAATAGAATAGTGGCTCTCATTTTTCCAGGATGTAGGACTATCTACTGCTCTTTTACAGAAAATGTAGTTTTAAAGATGCAATTAGCTGTCTTTTGTATATGGCCTGGATACAAGTATAGCTTGGAGGTAGATGGATACAGTTGGAAAACGCATTCCTTTCTACCGTATATATCTGTGCTTTTATAGAGACCAAGGCCTGGAAGTTTTACAGCATAGAATCCTTCATCAAGGTAACACCTCTATATTTCATATACAAGTTACCTTTGTCAAACATTGAGAAATACAAGCAACAAGAGATATGACCCTCAAAGATAAAGTGGGTGAATAGTCTGAACATCAGATGGTTTTCTAACGAGCGTTTCTCACCTTTCTGCAGTGAGAAGACAACGTGCACGTATTTCAACTGGAGAATGAGGATGGCCAGATTTGAGTGCCTTCTATAATTTACATATGAAAATTCACCAGAAGTGATTTATGTTAAGACCTCAATGCTAATACATAGCCGACTATAATATAAACTTTTAAAAATCTAAAACAAAAGTGGTTTTTCAATTTTCTTAATATGAAGATAACACTAACAACTTAATACTAGCAGATTGTATTTATTTCAGTAGTTTTCTAGCCTATGTTCATTTCTATAGCAGTTCAACATATATTTAATTTTTGCCTTCAGTGGGTGAGACCTCTTCATGTAACCGGGGGTCCAGTGGGAAACAAGCAGGTAAGATCCCTGCTCCCACAGAGCTCAAGTCCTGGACAGGGCAGTGGGGGAGGGGAGGTAAGCATGAAGCAATCAAATAAGTAAAAAAAAATCCAATAAATATGTAGACTACAAGGAGAAGTAAATAAGGGTGAAGTGATAAGAACAGCAGCAACTACCTTAGCTTGCTTGTTTAGGGGAGGGTGCTTGACATTTAAGCTGAGTTCTAAATGGTAAGGAGTCAGGCAAGCAGACACCAGGGGAAAGCATGCTCAAAGGCAGAAATGAAGTTGGCCTACTGGAGGATCCGAATGGGAAGAGTCGTATGATAGTGGATATGAGAGGTAAGCAGAGGTCATAGAATGTGTGTTTTGTAAACCAGAATAAGGAGTCTAATGGGAAGTCACAAGAGACGTGTGTGTGTGTGTGTGTGTGTGTGTGTGTGTGTGTTTCATGCACATGTGAGTGTGCTTTTATAAACTCTAAGTTGAAATGTTGCTTTCTTTTCTATTTTTGATATGTACAAAAATATATAAGGAATAGTATAGTAATAACCTGTGTATTATTGCCCCTTACAGAAGAGAAATAATTAAAAAATAACTTAAGTACATTTTATTTCCCTCATGATCTCATTGCTATATTTCTGTTCCTCCCTTCTTTGCTCATCTTTCTAGGATAATCCCTAGCCTGAATTTGGTGTCTTTCATTGCTGTGTTTGCCTTCATTTTTTTAGAGCATCTGTAAGCATCTTTAAATAATTATAATATTGTTTGGCAAATTTGTATGATAACATTTACATATATAATATCATATTTCATGTTTCTTGCAAATATTTTTCCTCAATATTATATTTGTGAGATTTATTCATGTCGATACATGCATGTAACCCATCGCAGAGATACACAATTTTATTTTCCTTTCCACTGTCAATTGATATTTTATTTTCTTGAATGTTCACTATCACAAGACACTAATGCAATGAATATTCTTGTGTGTTTTATTGTTCGAAAAGTAGACTAAGGCAGTGATTCCCAGTCTTTTTCAATATGCATAGAAATGTGAATAAACATAACAATTCAGATTAGACTGCTTGGGGCAGGAGACAGCCCATCAGTTGAGCGGATGAGTATCTCAGCCCACTAGTAATCCATTAAGGCATGTGTCATTAGCATTAACATTTTTCCTCTTCCTGATCTATCAATTACTGAGAAAGTTATGAAAAATTCTCCATTTATGAGGGTGGAATTATCAAATCAATTTTGTCAGTTTTTGCTTTTCATATTTTATACTTATAACATTAGATTCATTGACATTTAGGATTTTTATATCTTTCTAGTGAATTGCTCTCTTTATCACTAAGCTGTGATCCACTTTGTCCTTGGAGATTTTGTTAAGCAGGGAAGGATGTTATGTTTAGAAATGATTTTCCTAGTTGCCATAGGGAGAATGGAATGTAGGAACAAAAGAAAGGATGATGGTGATGAATAAAGAGTCTCTTGAAGCCATCCAGGAGAGAAAGAATGACATCTTGGTCTAGGATGTTTTCCTAAAGATGACGACAACCTCATGTTTGTGATGTGTTTTGAGTTGACAGGATTTTCTGATTAAATGAACGTGAATGTGAAACAAGGAGACAGACTCAGGATACTATCAATATTTCAGTTTTTGGATTGAGTAATTGACTGAAATAATGATGGTGTCCTTGTCTTCTGATATGTAAAGCTGTGGCACAGGGTATTTTCCAAAAATGGCTGCAATAATATTTCCATGCTCTTCCAGAACTCCTACAGGTAGAGTCTCTGATTCTCTACCTTGAACATGGTCAGGTCTCTTTGATTTTCTTAGCTAATAGAGTATGGAATGGCATTGCAAAACGATGCTACATGACTTCTGAGTTAGGTCATAAGGGGGGATACAGTTTCTCTCTGGTTCTCTTGGGATGATCCCCCTTGGAACCCAGCCACCATGCTGTGAAGAAGATTAGACAGCATGGAGATCCCCACTTGGAGAAGACCCAAGGTCCCTGGCCCTCAGCACTAGCTCAGCATAGCAGCCAGCACCAACTTGCCAAGTGACTGAGCAACCTTGGAAATAGACCATCCATTCTGTAGTTCAGCTGCCCACCTGATGCCGCATGAAGCAGAGACGAGCCTTTCTTGTCAATCTCTTCTCAAATTGCAGATTTGTGAAAAATTTGTGAAAATATTTATGCATAGTTGTTTTCTTAAGTCACCAACTCTTGGTGGTGTTTTTTATACAACAATAGACAAGCAGAGGAGATACATGGAGGAATATCTTGCAGAAAGAGGGTAGGGCACAGAAAGATAACTCTCTTGGCTGTGTTAAGTTTGAGATCCATATTAGACATCCTTTAAAAAATTTCAGGTGAACAACTGAACACAAATGTCTGGAGTTCAATGGAGGGATCGTATCTACAACTGAAAATGTTGGTATTATTGACATGTAGATAATATTTAAATACACAGGCCTGGATATGTTTACAAAAAGAGAGCCTGTCCATTCAGAAGAAAAGAATGTCATTGATTCTAACACACAATTATTGATTTATTGAGTCATTGATTTTTCTATTTATTCAATAAATATTTTAGGACCTCCTGTGTATTATTAACTCTACTATGTTTTAGGAATGGTTCTGCCTATATGGCGTGTGTATTTGTCAAGTTTGCTTTAGACTTTGGTTTCACTTAATATTAATTTTATATAATACATTT